>JARJDW010008655.1:0-29672 GCA_030264715.1 Adinopsis sp. GC000173 | reverse complement strand
GAATTTAATTAAATGTTTGATATTTATAGAACAAACTGGTAGCAGATAAAATAAGCACAATGATAATACGTAATTAATAATTATTATTATTTCCCAAATCTGTTTACTATGTATTTTTAATTAATCAACCAGAAGAGCAATTCAATTTGTTTTATTGTATTAAATTACAAATATTACTATATTTTTATTTCTATAAATAGGCTTTTAATAAATGTAATGTTTTTGCATCCCATAATTACACTTGATTACTACGAGGTTGGTTATTGTAATCAACATAAATATTTAGCCAAAATTATATATAATTATTTACATTATTTTTTACAAAAAGTTGATTTTTATTCACAGGCAAAATTTGTTTTAAACCAAACGAATTGTTAAACGATATTTGCTTTTTCATATCCTTTTATGTAAATAACAATTTCATAGCTACTTATTCAATTAGAATTACTTTTTGATTCTAATCTATATACCATATATAAAAATTAATGTGTGTCTCTCTGTCTGTCTGTACCCGATAGATTCAAAAACCGTGCAACGTATCGTCAAGAAACTTTGGGGAGTTATTTAAAATAGTCCAAAGAAGTTTTCTGGCATATTAAACATTAGAAGAAGACGTAATATTCGATAAAATATGTTGTTTTTTGAAAATAGTAGGACTGTCAATTTTACAGCTGTCAGTGTGACAGGACAAACATTTAAATATTCAAACATTTACATTTACTCCTTGCAGAAGATCAAATTTATGCCGCCGTACCGGCAGTACAGAAGTAATGCGACGAATAATTGACTTCAAGACTTTAAAAATATAGTCAAATTTTAAACGGGAAATTATACTAATCAATCATTACTGAGCCAGAGCAACGCGTAGCTCAGAATGCTAGTTGATTGTTAAAATGCATGTAGATGATTATAGTCATAGATCATTCTTCTTCTTCCATTTCGAAAATTAGGGGAAAAGTTATTTGGTGGAAACAAGTAATTCATAGATATCAAAAACTTTAGCGCATTATGCGGAAACCATTATATTAATAACAAAAAATTTTATTGAATAAAACACGTAGTTTGTTCAATAGATTAGTATAACTAGGTATTATACTGTAGGTATATTCTTGTCATGGGTAATGCATAAACTTAATACACAAATCTAGTGAACAAACTTTATTTAATAATTCTTCTTTTGTTAACAAAACTTCGATGAAAATTATTTTTGATATTCCAATTCGCTTAAATTTCTTTCCAATTAAAACAGGTTTTTGTTGGCGAGTGCAATAAAATTGATTAAATTCTTTTAAAATCATCTATGACTTATAAGTAAAACAACATGTACAATTTTAATTAACAAACCTTCCATGGCTTTATAACATTTCCGGCTTATGTATTTTTCCTGCAACAAGAATTTATTTTATTATCTATTTCCGTTCCGAGCATAATTAATTTTGATAACAGACGTAAAAATCGAATTCATTTAATGAATGACTGAAAGTTTATAGGCAAAACTTTTTCCAACAAGTGACTTTGCAAGACTGTTTGATTATTCAAAGTGGAATGAAATAAATTGCTTGAGGTTACGTTCAAATGACGCGAATATATCACAAACTAAAAAAATTCTTAATAAAACTCTTCCTTATATATTACGTAGCAGTTGATTTTATTATATTTCCTCGTATTTTAAATAAAAGTAATACCTACCCATTTTGCTGGAATTGAAAAATATTCTTACAAATTGAAACAATGCATGTATGTAGAGATACTTAAAATTATGCTGAATGTGTATACTACTATTACAAACAATTATAGCTGATTACAATTCCGTTCGTATCTTCTTAAAGTTGAGTGAGTAAATACTTTAATTTGATTTAAAATAATTTTCTTATAATATACCACCTAATGTCAAGTTTTACTAAATTTATTATTTGTTACTAGAGTATTATAATTTTGTTTTACACACTTTTTACAGGTGGATACTAATTGCGATTGCAAAATTTTGCTGGAATTGAAAAATATTCTTCCAAATTAAAATAACTCATATAGAGATACTGAAATTTATGCTGAATGTGTATACTACTACATGATATTTAGAAACTATAACAAAAATTCATAGCTGATTAAACTTCCATTCGTGCCTTCCTAAAGTTGAGTGAGCAAATACTTTAATTTGATTTAAAATGACAATTATTTTCTTGTAATATACTACCTACATAGTGTAAAGTTTTACTCAATTTATTATTTGCTGCTGCAGTATAATTTTGCTTTACACACTTTTTACGGTTGGATACTAATTGCGATTGCAAAATTTTGCTTACATATAATAACTTATGAAAGTTTTAAAAGTTGCTTTCAGCAAATTGATATTCACAAAATGGGACCGCAACTTTATGCTAGATTAATTTTCCATTTTCTTTGTGCTATTATAGAGAAGTGAATATAATATGCACCAATTTGTCTGAAAATAGCAAAAGTCAATCTGGAATAAAAACAATCTATATTTGGAGAATTCCATTAGATAGAATTATTACATAAGAATGAACTCAGCTTGATTGGTTTTGACAATTTTCACGAATGATTAGTGTCGGATACATTAATATATAAAAATACTGCAAATAACATATCCGACAACGTATGTATGTACTTCAGATTTTATATCACAAAGTACATATTGTATCTATACGTGATCTCACTAGTTCAATCTAATGAACACACCTTTTATCTATCAAACATTTACTGAAAACTATAAAGTTTTTCAAATTTTAACGCAACTTTTCCTATTTTTGTTGGCATTAACGAGGAAAAATGCTTAAGCTTTAATTATAAGCATTTAAATCTTGTTTAGTATACGAATAAATTTTGATGTAAATTTAAATTGGATTGTAAATAAATACATTAATTGTTGTATAGCAAATCCAAATAAAATATCCTTACACAATATCTCAACGTTTGTAAAATTTACAACCTTTGCTTGAGAGTTAATTATTATACATATTATAAAAACGGAAATATATATTATAATTAAGTGGTTGTAGGCGATGTATAAAGTATACTCGTATTTTTAACACAACATTGTTTTTATTTGCGGGACGAATGAGTTAATTAATTTGTCTTTATTTGTTCGGCGAAAATAAATACAGGTAGTCATTACCTTCAAAACACACAGAAACCCATTTAATGTGTGCAATTGATATTCCAACAATAATACTTGCGCTGCGATTACTTATACGCCCGTTGGGTCTTAAAGCGTATTCTTGTGAGTGTTTCCAATGAAAGTCAATGTCAATAAATTGCGCTGCTTTTGCAAGTAATATTCGAATTTGTCTCTGCACTTTTGATTTCAAAAATATTATACTGCTATTTATAAATTAATATATTCACTATTATCATTTCTTTTCGTATTTCCATTTGAAAATACTTTTGTTGTTGCTATGCTGCTAACTTTGTGAATTCAAGACAACCACGATTCAATGATGCACGTTATATTAATTTATTCATGATGTTTCAACTCGATATTTTTGCCACGAATGAGCAAAAAACTTAATACATAAATTTGTTTTGTTTTGCCCAGACACGAAAAAGTCAGATTTGTCATTTAATCCCTGCTTTTTATTTATTAATCCTTTACTTAATAGGGTTTTTATGCTTAAGATTCAATTGTGCTTTAAACAATTAAACAATGTTAGATAAAAGTCTAAAACTATTTTAATATTGCATGTCTGATTTAGGCTTAACACCTCATCATCTGATATTTTTACGCAGTTTGTGGTTTTGGTACCAATATATAATTAATAAATTAAATAAATAACCATTTAATAATATGAATTGACATTTCACTGACTCAAATATATTTTGTGTGATTATACGCTAGTCAATGAACTGTCATTTCATATATTTAAACAGTTATTTATTTAATATATTAATTATTTACAAACTACAAACAGTACAAACATAATCGGATGATGGCATGTTAAGGCTAAACCGCTCATTAAATCATTAAATAAATACAGTAATAAAGTTAAATTGTGGACTATTGCATATAATATTATACACTATAATGAGGCGACAGCTAGAAAAAGTTATAAATTAATAATAACTTCCAAGATATTTTTAACAATTTAACAATGAAGACTTTCTTCTATGTTTTCTATGCGCACCGCGAAAAACTTTTGTGCCCTCGGGTAATTTAAAGTTTTTCTATAAGGTTTCCTACGCATTAAAAATAGCACTGAAATGTGAAATCTGTTTTGAAACTTTATTGAAATATTTTTACAACTAATCACAACAATCTAGAGGGGGTTTAAAATATTGATGAGAGTGTCAAGAAACTACAACATCTCGAAAAAAACACTCGTAAATACGCATTAAAAATATTTGGTTTAAGTTATTTTTGTAAGCTTGCTATAATTTTAGATAGATATCTGGGGTATTTATAGAAAATAAATATTTTTTCATTTTATTTAAGTGTAAAAGTGTTTTCTTTTATATAGTACTTTTATTTCTTAGAATTTTTT
Organism: Adinopsis sp. GC000173; assembly: GCA_030264715.1. Classification (NCBI taxonomy): domain Eukaryota; kingdom Metazoa; phylum Arthropoda; class Insecta; order Coleoptera; family Staphylinidae; genus Adinopsis; species Adinopsis sp. GC000173. Next base: position 25,173 of record JARJDW010008655.1, on the reverse strand, counting down.
ATTCTTTGTGCTTCGATTGAAGACTTTCAATTTCTTTTAGCAAAATATAAATATCAGCTAGCATCCTAGTTTGGAGAACGTTGTTATTTTTCAAAAGATATTTAAAGATATGTGAGCAGCATGCAATTACGCGTGCAATGAATTTGCGCAATAAGTGTAAACAATAGATTATAAAAAAATATAACAATGTAATATCAGTCTAAAAAACTTTGCATCAATTCTAATAAATAATTCAATATATTGTTAGCAATTAAAGTTTCAAAGTAACACATTATTTTCGAGTCTTCCATTTTTAGAACAATTAGGTAGTTTTTATAATATTAATATCATGAGTTGTTTCTAACTTACAAACTATGGGCGCCTGTGTGTTAAATGTTACGAAATCTTTTTATTTTTAGTATCTGAATTATTTTATTAGTTTAGTTCTCCACGTTTCTTAAACTATTTTTATAAACTACTTTGATGGAAAATACTGAAATGCAAAGAATAATCAACAAAGAAAATCAAAAAAATGTCATTCGTCAAGAAAAATACCACAACTTTCCGGAGAATCGGAGCTGTACAAGAAGTGAATAGTCTATTTCAATGTGTGCTTAAAAATATTTTTCATATAGAATAAACATAATACTTATCAATATTTTAATACCTCTTTTCATCTTTTACGAGTGTTTATTAACAACTTTTTATTATCAAAAAAATGAAAGCTGAAACCTGTTAAATAATACTTCTATAATATAAATATATTTAATATTGATGCAAAGGAAGAGTAATATCCGTTACATTTTATTAATAAAAATTTGCACAGCAAAAAATGTGGCAGTTTGAAATTAATTTTGTGTTTCTCGCTGACTTTGACGATGAGAACTTTTCCTACAATTATTTATTGAAACGCGCTTCAGCCCATGTACATAACATGATTTTGTGGAAGAGGGTGTAACAACTCTATTGTTTTAATTACATTTTTCAATAAACATTTGCACAGCTAAGAAATGTGAAAGTTTGAAATTAATTTTGGGTTTTTCGCTGAATTTATAATGATGAGAACTTAACTTTTCCTAGAACAATTTATTGTATAATTTATTGAGACGCGTCAGTTTATGTACATAACATCATTTTGTGGAAGCGGGTGTAACACTATTGTTTTAATCAATTACTACAAACTATAGATTACCTACATTAAATTTTAATTACTGCAATATTTGTTGTTACTTGCTATTAGACGACTTCACGATTTTTATTCTCATGCTGAAATATTTAGTACGATTTTCTTCAAAACGTGCACATCAACAAATCCTATCCGCTGGCTCATAAACTCTATCACATTCTAGATATTGTAATGAAAGAAATTTGGCAATATTCCAATTTTCTGGCAATTTCCCTATAGGTAAATACCTATAAATAGTTTTACATAGGATTTTTCTTCTAATTAATTAATCATTCCCTTTTTTGTTTCGCTTCGGATTTTTTATTAAAATCTCAACATTCTTATTAAATATAAAAAGTATAAATAAATGAAAAATTTCAAAGGACATTGTTTTTACAAAACGTTACATCAATATTTCTTCGAATTTTTATACGTGCGTACATAAAAAGCATCGCTTTTTTTGTCGCTCCGTTTTCGATTAAAATTTTTACTAAACGCTCTCAATAATTGTACAATACGCATTTTGTTGGAGGAAAAAGTCTCAATTAATTTTATTGTCATGCTTATGTTTTATTATCAATACGCGTTAGCATTTTTAGTTATGTTAAAATGTAACCTTGCAGTTCTGATAAAATATATTTGAAATTTTAATACAAATATAAATAATACAAAAATATACGAAAAGAAAGCTGATTTCAATTTAAAACGTGTTTTGCATAAATTTTATTTAATAATATGTATAAATATTATTCTGTCTGATTAAAATTATTAATTTGAAATTCAAAGCCTTGAAATTTTTATGTAATTGCTACTTCCCATTTTGTTTTTCTAATTAAGTTTATAATGTAAATAAAAACGTTGTTTTGTGTTTTTATAAAATACTATACTATTTGCTTCGTTTATCAAAATGAAACTCAACTTTTTCTTACCCACACAACTGCTTTTTGTGTGCAATCTTGAAGATTGATTGTTGTTCAACTATACAATATAACGATATTTTGCAATTTTTAAACGCAGATTCTATTTTAATCTTAACGCGATGATCAATAACTTTTAAGCCAGGTAACTGACATTTGCCATTTTATAAGCGACGACGGCGGTTTCGTTTCCTTACTAAAATGTTTTGTTTCAAAGTTGTACGTTTATAAATAACTTAACCAAAAATATTGTTTTATTATTCCTTTCGCTGCCATTAATAACGCAAATAAACATTTTGATGACTTTAATTTGCATTGCCAAAAAAAGAAATACTCTTACATAGTTCTTGTAAGGTACACAGGTAATATTATTCATTATAACATAACAGTGTATTTTAATTACAAACAGTTTTGTTTTTTTTTTTTGGTTACAAAACTCTTTTTTTTTCTCTTCATGTTTTGTTCTGGCATTAATATAGTAAATCTAGTGAAGTTATTTCAAATATAATAAAAAAATGACACTGAAATACAAATCAAATTACTTAATTTTAATGAATTTCACTGTTTTTTTCATTATTTTTCGATGATTTTTAGTGAATTTTACTGTTTTTTCATTACATTTCGATGAATTTTAGTGAGTTTCACTGTTTTTCATTATTTTTCCATAAATTCTACGAAATTTCACTGTTTTTCATCATTTTTCGATTAATTTTAGTGAATTTCACTGATATTTCATGATTTTTCTATGAATTTTAGTAAGTTTCACTGTCTCTTCATCTATTCTTGTTTTATGATACAAGAAAATTGTACTTACCTACCAGTCAATTTACATTTTACATAACAATAAAAGTATAAAATGATCATCATTCAAACATTTGATATGGTTACAAGATTTTAAATAATGAATTTATATTTGATATACATATATTTTGACTACTAAGTCTGCAAAATTTAATGGAAAATTAAATTGCAAATTATGTAAGGGTGCGCGCAAATATTGTACATGTATACCCACCCACCTTTATAAATTATCAGCGATTATATTTGAACTAGACTAATTAATACATTTATGGAAGCAAATCAATATTTTTTAAGCGGATTATACCTATTGTGTAGGCATTCATTCATTCATGACCGGTATTCTTCGGTAGCCAGCTTTCAAACTCTTGTATTAATAGTTATTAATAGTTATATATGCACTGGTATATTATGTTGGTACTTTTAATGCCGAGCATCAAGATTCTTTAGAACTCACAAATACGAGTATTATCACGTCATAGGTTTTTAATGCTTAGACATTAAAATAGTTTTTTACAGGCTCAATACTGAATTTATTTTAGAAAAAAATGGATAATTTAACAACTATCTATTATATATTAAAACAGGTTTCTATAGTCATTATATGATTTTAGCTTTGTTAGATTTTTCAAGTTTAAACGCCTCCTGCCCATTAGCACTACAGGTATACTTAAAATAAAATAGCAATTTAGCTAAAAAAATCATCTAATCTATCTCTTATAGACAATTTGTAACTAGTTTTACATTAAAAGAATTGCTGTTATGTGCTGCGGTGATAATATTTTTCTATTTCTTTTGTCTACATGGCAATTTTATTTCAATAATATATAAATAATAATAAAACAATTAATGTTTTGCTTATTAATAAAAGAACTGTGTATCATTAGCAATTAACTTTTAACCTGTTTCATAAAAATTTTTATTACTTATCTTGTTGTTAGTATTTTATAGACAGGTAAATTATTACAGTTTAATACTTCTATATTCCTTATGTATATTTATACCTTTTTGATGTCTTTTTGTGCTCTATCTGTGTAGTACAAGGTCGCTCTATTTTTATGTAAAGATATTGTTGTGATTCTAATTTGACTTTAATTATAGGATTTATTTTAGACAAAGGCCTACTACTATTTAAATTTTTCCTCCTTGATTTTTTCAAGACTTTTTGTTGTGTCCTTATAGGCACATGTACATATCATTTATGAACCAGATTGCTTTTTTCAGTAATTCAAATAATGCTGTCGCGTTATCTTTGTACTAAAATATTATAGATATAGTCTGTTTCAGCAAAAGTGGCAGACATGACTTTTATTTAAGATTTGCATACAATAGAGAAGATGCAATAATACTTATCGCAAAATTCCAAAAAATAATTCATAGCACCAAGGCAGTCAAAAAGGTTTTAGGCTCAATAGTGTATCTCTTTCTTGCTGGCTTTAGGAATTTCGCTATATCACCTTTTCTCTCTTTATCACTATCTTTTTGCCTACACCTAGGTGTTATAAATCATTTTTAACCCTTTGCACTCCACCATCGCCATGTAGGCGACAACATAGTTTTACTGTTGCGCTTCTATGTCGCCATATAGGCGATAAACATATTTTTTCATTGCGGTCATATGAAAACCATCCAGATTCTTATTTTTATATTTAATTGTTGTTAATATGTTATTTTTGTATCATTATACTTATATACAGCCCTTTTTTTGTTGATTATGGCTATAAAATTTAACAAATAAAGAAAATTCAAAATTTTTTTTATTAATTATCTAATTTATTCATAATATGTTGACATAAAACAGTTTTTAAGTTTGTCGCATCTCTAGAAAAATTTGGAGCTGACGGACACCTCGCAAAATTATTTAAAGGGTGCAAAGGGTTAAAAATTTTACGATGAGTGATATTGAACATTCTCTGCCTCATATCTGCCACATTTACTGGAACAGACCATAACATATTTGATGAGAGACGCCATAATCCCTCATGTCATTCAAAATCAAATACGTGAATTTATCATTTCTATTCAGACGTTGATTTTTTTGTTATTTTGGAATAACAATTCAACGATCATACTTTAACAAAATCTCAGTGGTGTGTAAAATGTAGATTCATTTAAATTTTAACAAAAAAAAACTTAATTATTTGTATGAATGTACCGACATTTGAAAACTTGATGTTATGTGTTGAATATAATTCAGAATTTTTTGCCTCACTCCATTCTTGCCAATATAAAGCGCTTCAAGTTATTATACATGTAGTCTACATTCACCCATTTTATTAATCATTGAAACACTAAAATGTTAATTAAAATGACCTCTATTTGTATAGTAAACGTAATAAAAATTTCTTTTATTTGATATAAAATTATGATTTTATTGTTAAAATAATTTTGGAAAAATATATCTGGGGCAATATGTATTCTTTAGCTATAAGAAATAAATAATCCAGTTCGCTTTGATTAAAAATATAAATCAAAAACTCTCAAATACCGAAACCTTAAAGACTCCCCGCTATTGAAAATGTGACCTTTACAAAAACATTAATCCCGAATTCTATTACTGTTTGATGCTCCGTTTGCCCGTTTTAATTAATTCATCAAATATTTTACCTAGATATTTTATATTAAATACAGGTATTCGAATAACTCAAATAATAATATTTTATTTACAAGGGATTCATATTTAATTATATTAAGTACTTGTTTGAGGCTGGGATACTTGGTTAAACTGTTCGATAACCAATACCAATTTGTAATTTATTCATATTCAATTATGACAATGGGTTGCTTTGTCGGTATTAAATTTCAAATGGGTATACCTACATATGTATTGTATATATTCGAGATGCGAGCTTAATCGCCAAACATACATTTCCAACGATAATGTAAACATTTTTTACTTGACGTATGTACACTTACCTACACATGTACGCAATAAATACTTTCATCGATATACGCTGAAAGGATGGATTGTGTTTTTTGGATGTTTTTTCGGATATGTTCAGATGTAAATTGTACGAAATAATATGAACTGACTTTACATCAAACTCTCGTTTTTTATTTATTGCATAAAAATCAACAAACATTAAATTGCTAGCAATACAGTAAATTAAAGATCATTGAATTGCAAACAGAAAAGTAAATATGTTTGCAACAATTTTAATCAAAACTTGTTTAATTATTATCTTGTTATAATATGAAAAATATGCTTGTTCAAATTTTGCTACCTATGTTTTGCCTCTTGGTATAAATTTTGTGATACTACAATATTTTATTGAGTGGTTTGAAAGTTTGATATTGATTTTATTTGCATTTTCACTACTTTTATGTATTAAATAGCATTTATATATGCAGAACCAACTTTATTTAATCCCATATTCAGCTTTGAATTAAAATAGTTGTATATTTTGGATTTACACAATTTGATTGGTCAAACATATGCACTTTTTGACATTAAAAGTTTTTCTGTTGCCATAATTAGTATATACCTATAAAGTTCTATTAACTATTACATAAAATATAGATATCTGTTATATAGGAGTAATATTTATCAGAATATTGGGTCATTTTACGGCCATTGTTTCACAAATATGGAATGAAACAATTCACCAGGAGCATTTTCCTAGTAAAAATAAACTAGGCTCTATTGAGTGGTAATAATTTCAATGGCCTGTCCAAACAGGCAATGTCCGTTATTGAACGAAATTTTATTTTTTATGCAACCTACAATTTTTATTAATTTTAAAACTTTATTGAAACTTATGGCTAGACAATTACATGCCTAAAAAATTGTCTAGAGACATATAAATATCTATTTCTGCAGACAAGTGCAATTAAACAATGTTAATTTGTAGAATAAGCCATTTTTTTTAATTCATAAGTGTAGCATTCGATGTCAAATATCTTATTTTAATGGAGCGTCACGTAAAATCTTTCGCGTTTATAAAAATTTGGAACAATTTTAACAACTTGAACTTTCTCACACAAATTCCCTTTTAATACCTTGCCATAATTAGGACTTAGTTGATGTCTCAACTCTGAGATGCGTGGAAAATTAGCAATACAAACACCCGCAAATTGCAATTAATGGAAAAGCAATTTAAAACAAAAGTTTGCCTTTTACTCAGAGAGAGATCAAAAACAACTTACGAGGTAATGACTAACCAACTACAATGCATTTTTCATTCAAAGTTTGGAAACATGATTTTGTTGATGTCATAAAACTTTTACATATTTTATTCTCTGTGCAACGAATACACTATAATGTAGATTTTGGAAACTCTTTTGACTTGTCATTTAATAATATACAGGTAAAAATTAATGTTTCCCGACACTTTACGTTCGTATAAACATCAATTGTTTAATTAAGCCGCAATTTAGCTGAAATATTTATCGGCGTTGCTATAAAATAAACTTTGATTTCCATTCAATAATATTTGTGTTATTGCGGTGTTGCTTTCGTTTTGAATTTACAACTTTCAAAATCAAATTATTCAATCTATTCATATTATTTCAACTTGATATTTTTACGGCGAATAAATAGAAAAATTAATTTCGATTCGAGAAGTTTTCAATTATGAAATTCTTTAACATTTATATTGTTGAAGAGAATTTTTCAATAAGTACATACGAGTATATACACTGTAACTGTGCTTTTCATTGTTTTTGAAACACAATTTTATTTATTATTAATTTTTTTTATTTAACCGCTAATCTTGGGTAAATATATGACAAGTACGTTGTAGCCATGTGACTCTAAACTTTGCATTGTATCAATTAAAATTATAATTAAAAAAATTGCTAAGTTAAAAAAAACAAAAATGTTCATGTATTGTCGCTTGTTGTAACATCATCAATCTGTTCAACAAAAATTCTGTCGTTTTTATATTAACATTCCTTATAATGGATGGAATTTACATTGTAATTCAATTTTAGCCAATTAGAATGTCAATGTAATATTTTTTTTTAAATTGAGGTTTATGCTTTTACTGAACATTTCTGGTTTAAATAAAAAGTTTTTAGCACTTAACAATCTTTGAAGTCCAAATTAGTACCTATGTATTGTATTTTTCACAGATTGAAAATTTACAATTTGTTGTTTAGGTCTTTTTTAAATATTAATTTTGAAGTTGTTAATGCTAATTGGTATAAGTTTGCAATATACAGTTATTTTTAACAACAACTCCCATTTCACAAACTAGAATTTTGATTTATAAATAAGAAAAGTAAAGGATTTTATTGTATTTTTTGCATATTGAAACTACACCTATCCGTAAAGCTAAATATATCGCTACATTTGAAACGGAGTTGATTTTCTTTTACCAAGAATTTACGTAACTATTATATAATATCTGCTTTTGAGACATTTTTGTAGTACAATAGATAGATACTATATTGTTATCATTTACAATCGCTTAAGAACGCCTATATGCCAATTCAGAAAATCTAAAATCTTTGATGCAGCGTAGCAACAAAAACGCAATAATATTCAATATATAAAAAAAGCAATTTAATAAAAGCAAATGCTGATGATAATTAGAAAAATGGATGAAAATTTTCTTTTAATTTTATTACGTTGCTATTCCCGCGCTTTAATTTTTAATTGCAGAAATCATACACCATCTGGACACTTTAAAAAAATTCAATTAGTTTCGTCGGATCGACTCTTCTTGTAGGTTATTTGAAAACTGAAACGCTACGCGTTTCTGGCAATCTTAAATTGAGCAAATGAATACTGGGTGATGTATGATTTATATAAGATATTTTTAAGTTTAAAAATTCTATTTTCAGTAAGAGTATTACTATTCTAAAATCGGGCAATATATTTTGTCATATTCCATTGTACTATAAATATAAATCATTCAAATTAAATTAAAGTTATTTACATATAAAGACCGAGAGTCCTTACTGCAAGTTTAGACTACTTTATTTTTGTCAGAATTTAAAATTTGATAACGGTACCTGCCAGTTAGTAAACATATAATTTGTGCTCATTCGCTGCATCTTGTCCGTACACTTCAAAAAGTTTTCAATGATTTTCGGTCGGATGACTATTCTTGTAAGTTTGCGCCTTCAATGAAAACTGTAGTGCAGCTTGCTTTAGCACTCTCTAATTACTTACATGAAAATGCTCGTGAAGTTGTGAACGTGTGTTGTGTGATTAATGAAAGGAACGCGTGGCATTTTTTTGTTTAAAAAAATGGAAAACAATATGTATATTTCTATGTATTATATCATTCGGTTGGCAAGATTAATCTTGGCAACTATGTTAAAAGATGATTAAAGACGAAAATAATCTGCAAAAAACCAAGAAACATCATCTTTTATATATATAATAATAAAAATTATATTAAACTGTAATAATAGCTTGGTCTTGGCATCAACCTAATTTTTTACTTCTATATTATATTATATAGTAGTATGTATTATTATTTGCTACAATTCATTAAAATATCAATATGTTTTTTTGCGCTGTTGTGTATATGGTAATCATAATTTTGTTCAATGTTGATGAGTTTTTCATTATAATACGCAATATAACATTNATTATTATTTGCTACAATTCATTAAAATATCAATATGTTTTTTTGCGCTGTTGTGTATATGGTAATCATAATTTTGTTCAATGTTGATGAGTTTTTCATTATAATACGCAATATAACATTTCTGCCATAACATATTATACAAAGACCTAATACCTGTAATTTATCTTTTTTTAACACCTTGCTTCATAATAATCCTACATGTAATCAAAATCTGCCTCGATATTAATAATATTCTAAGCTGGATTTTTTTACGTGCCCCAACAAATCCAAATGTTATCCAACCAATTTCTTCGGGAATAAATAATTTAAATTTCACCAAACGGATTCAGTAAGCATTTTAACGGATTTGTCAAATTATATTTATTAAATACAGCGAAAAGTATTATACAGCACGTAACGTTGTAAAAAAACGCGCGCATGCTCTCAATTTAGAATATACACGTCCTTACAGTACACATACTCGTATATCAGACTTTTGCTATTATTATATTATCGAGTGGTATATTAAATGATTTATTGCAACTACAAGTTTATATACAATATATAGGAGAGCAAATATTTACCAATGCAGGTATTGTATATACCTATAAGCTGCTCGAAAATTTCGGATGCTGGAAAGTTTATTAAGTGCGAAAAGGGAAACAACAGTTCGTTTTGGGAATTTACGGTATTTGGGAGAGCAAATAATTATCGCACATTTACATTGTGCAAATTTATTTCTGTTGCCGAACATCCCAACATTAGATCTATTTGAAAAATGTTGATGGTTTTTTATGGAACTAAACATAAATCATTCATTTGCGATCAATGTAAACACCAATTTTGAATAATCATGTGGTCCACCTTGCCCATCATAGAACTCCCATAGCTTCCGTATTTCTGTCTATAAACAAACGAGACTAAAATTATTACTATTAAATGCTTTATTGACGGAATGAAATCTATATAGCATTTCGCATGGTTATGCTGATTATTTTTATGTTTTTCTGCAAAGAATTTTTTAATTTTCTTCTAAATTACAACGTTAACTAAACGTTATATATTATACATATATATTTTTAGGGATACACTTTTTACCTAACGAAAATGTAAAGATTGCGGTAGTGTAATTAAGATTTGTTTCTTATTCAACTGTTAAAATACTAAAAATCTATTTATATTCATTATATGGAAAATTTATTTTAGACAGAATATGTTTCAGTCAAGTGCATTTGCACTGTAATTGGAAAATCCATTTAACACAATTTATTAGCAAGCAGAAAGAAATAATAATTATTTTCAATTTATTTGACACACTTACATACAAAATGTTATTAAGATAAGTTGTTTAAAATATAAAATTATGCACATATGCAAAATTTCACAACTATCGGATCGCTTTGATAAAACCAGAAAAATTGATTTTATGCTCAGGTAAAGTGCCATTTTGGGCAAGAATGCGGCAAAATATTACTATGACTGAATGATATATATTTTGTGTTTTATAGGAAAAATTCTTAATATTCATGCTATATATTGTAGTTATCATCAACGCTAAAGCTTTGTCGTACAACATTTGCAATTCTCTATACAATATTACACAAAAATGTTTGTTCACGTTTTGTAAATTTATTGTTGATATTTCCGACAGTGTCATTCAAGACAAACAAGAACTAACTTTCCCAAACTGTTATTCATGAATTCATTTAAATCAGCTCTGTCAATTTGTTGAAACTTGTCGGCATTTTCGTAGCATAAACGTTCATCAGACAGAATTTTCGCAATTAACTTATATTTTCAACGAGGACATCCGAAACGGATTCCATATTTGCTAGCATCTCAAGTATGCAATGAGATATTCCAATAATAAACGCGTCTCTACATTCTGATTTATATAATACGTGTAGATAAAATTGCGGTATATTTTGTAGTGAAATTGGAGCAATTTACGTATATCAACTATAAATGGATATTTATTATATTATATATTGGTAAGTAAAATTTCTTCTGGAACGAGTTTGATGCCAAAATAACTGTTTAGTAATTATCCAAAGCGACCCTGTTCGAAATTGCCAGGCGAAATTAATCATGATTGTTTTTATTAAAACGTCTAGCTATAGCTTCCCAACAAAGAAATACAAATGAATTAGTCACCACTGGAATGTAAAAAATGTCCTAAAAACGTTTCGTTAATGATTGTTTATTGAAGATGTTTTCGCCATATGTTAATTGTTTTCAATAACAAAATGCTATTAATTCGTTTTATCAAGTTTACAGTCGTCGTGTTCGGCAAACAAAATAAAAACCGGTCTAATAAATAAGCCGACCGAAACTAACATTGTTCCTCGGCGCAATAACGAAACAATGCAGCATATAATGAATTAATTGTTCGTGAAGTAGTATTGCAAGTGATTTATTGACAATAAATCAATTGAAATTTAGATTTGGTGATAAATTAGCGCATTTTCCGCCACCAACAATTTAATTCTCAGCTTGATGCGAATTCGAGTGTGCAGCACAAATTGCGCGTAAATTGATAACTGGAGATAAATTGTTTCTTTACAAAGAAGAATTGATTTTTTGTAACATTTTTAAATCTATAATGAATAAAGTAGTATGTTACAGTTAAAACACTAAGCTTCCTATCAATTCCGGTTTGAAGCAGAGTTGAAACGTTCTCGATAGAGCGGATTTCGTTAAATACAGAAATTATTTAAGGCACTTTTTAAGCTTAAACTATACATACCATAAATAAGTTATTTCTCTTTAATAAAAAAATGATTTTTGTATCAGCGCTTATCAACAACAATTTTAATAATTGGATCTAATTTGGTAGGCAACAAGCGACCAAGCGACGTCTTGGTTTCCGTATGGCTTGGTCGATTGTTGTATAACTATGTCCGATTTAAAAAGCAGCAAAAATGTTGTAATGTTTCATCATGTACATGAGAGGACACAAAAGAAACCGGATTGAGATATATTTGGTCATTTTCACGCATTTTTCGATGGATTTTTGACTTGTTTCCATCGGAGCTTTGAAAATTAACAAATAAACTAGACAGTTAAGCAAACGGGCCGACTTGATTTTCAGGCATTTTCAATGTGATTTTCGCAGCGTTTGCAGCAAAAATTCATATAATTCACCTTTTCAAAGATAAACCCGGTCGAAACATGTCGAAAATCGTTCGGAAAATGCGCCAAAATCATTAAATGTTAAATTTTATAGTTTTTCATTTTTTTTCGCATTTTCAAGATGCTTTAAGAACAATAAAATAACACATTATATAGTTTTGCATTGTTTTTCCGCATTTTACGAGCGTTTTTCAAAGCGTTTTCATCAAACATTGTTAGACTGATGCCAACTCGAGATGAGAAACATTGCATAAAAATTGTTTGAAAAATAAATAAAAAAAACTTACGATAGCCCATCTGTCTGTCAGATTTGACATTTATTATGTTTTCACGTATTGTATTTTTCATACGATTGGCACAGCGTTTTCACCGGAAATTGATAGAAGCGATTTTTTCGCAAGTAGCGCCGACCAAAACGCGTCGAAAAGCGCTCATAAAATGCGTGAAAACTAGCCAAAAAGTGTCAGTCTATTTTCTTTTAAGTCCACCCACGTACAACACAAATCTGCAATATAATAAATAAAATAGTTGTTACATTTAAAACACTAAGCATCCAAGCATAGTTCTTTAGGTTAAAAAACTTATTTGAACGACTTTTTAAATTAAAACTTCTGTACGGTCGTTTGGTACACCTCTGAAGTTGTTTTCCCGATTCACACAGGTTTATGGCATTATAAATGGTTCGTTTATCAATATTTACAAAATTTGCTTTAATTAAAGCTAATGCTAATATCATTTTCGTTTTGAATATTTACTTATGTTTACAAATTAAAATTTAATTTTAATATTTAATTAAAATAAAATCCTCATTTTTAAGGAAACTCTCAAATTTGTATAGCAAAAGCTTAATTCGTTTTATATAACAAACAAAATTTAATGAAAAGCATAAATATATGCATTTTACATTAAAATAAGAGTATCCTTTTATAAAACATCTACTTTAGATAATATTCTTATAAACATATAAATATTTTGAGTTGGAATTTTCTGATTCTGTTGGATTCTTTGTCGTAACATACTTACCTATATATTTCATGCTTAACTGGGTAGGTTATATTGTTTCTAAAAAACTTTTAGAACACACTCGAATCACTTAAACTGAATTAATGAGGTGTTGAACATGTGAAAAGATCAAAAACAAATTTATAGACATTACAACCTTACAAAATCTTTGCTAGTAATTTATTAACTACCGTTTGTCTTGTGTTTGAACTTCCCTTATGCCTCCACATCTCTCATATTATTTGTTTCAACTCACCAAGTTTGGAGAATTCATGCTTTAATTAAAAACGTACGTGCTATTGGAACAAAATAGGATACTTTTTAATGATTTTGCTCACTGCAAGTTTATAAAACTCGAATAAGTGATTTCAAAACTAATGCAGATAGAATTTAATGTAAACCAAGACTGCTGTATATGTAAATGGTGGCTTTAATAACGCTTTGTACAATTTTCAAAATAATCCTATAAATTTTATCTTTTTGTTTATAATAATAGTTAATTTCAGGAATGTATTTGCATATTGGTAAATTTTAAAATACTTCCAAAATGTAATTGAATAGAACAAATACATAGTTGCATTATAAAAATGCTGGTATTAATCAAGATAATGGACGTATTCGCTGAAATTTATTAATTTATTTTGCTGTTACATATCAAATTTTATTTTCCTCGAAAATTTTATTATTTTTTATTTTAGAACACTCACTGTACTCTCAATTCTATTATTCATTATTAAAAATGTTTGCATATAGGTATATGTGTATTCAGCATTATATCTATAACTTATGTGCTATAGGAACAAAATACAATACTTTTTAACGATTTTACTTTCTACAAGTTTATAAAAATAACAAAATACATGAATGTACAGTATTACAATATTTATTGTAGATTTGTATTGTAATAAAATATTTTGTTTGCCATCATTTGGTGAGCCATGTTATAATACAAATACAATAAAGCACTTGGTAGGTCTCACAATATTAATATTTATATTCCACGTGTTTCGACTAGATAGTCATCATGAGGATATGTCAAAATACCTTAACTACATTATTTATACTATTTATGATACAATATGACAAATATGTTTATCCTTTCGAATTTAACATCTATAGAAAACCTACCTTTACAGATATAATAATTCCAAATCACTCGTCACACCCATTCAGCACAAAAACTTCTGACTTCTCAAATTTCCAGTTAATAAAAATAATTTTGACAAAGAATTGAACGTTATTAAATATATTGCAATTAGTAATAGGTATTCCCCATCTTTAATTGATAAAATTTTAAGAAAACAACAAACTAAACGGTTAAACAATAGTTTGTACACATCAGTGCCTTCTCAAGTCAATTACAAGAAATTGCTATATATTCCTCATTATAGCAACAAAATTAACTCCATTTTTAATAAATTTTCAGTTTCCGCGGCAATGTATAATCATCGTTCGCTCAGAAATCTTTTTAACAGTAAATTAGATAAAGTGGATGTTCTTAACAAAAGTGGGGTTTATAAAATTTATTGCAATGATTGTGATTTTGTTTACATTGACCAAACGGGTAGAAGATTTTCTATACGTATAAAAGAACATCTTAGTGCCTTCAGGAATTTACAATTTAACAAACCTAATGTCGGCGAACATATGTTCAAATTTAACAATTCTTTTTCTGAAAATAACATGTCAATTTTGCACATTTGTGAAAAAGGAGAGAAGCTAAATTTGTTGGAAGCAGTTGAAATAAAAAAAGCGCTAAAGTCGGGTTTGAAATTAATGAATGAACAGGAAGATATAAGTGACTCGCCCTTTATTGACTTATTTATTTAATCCTATGTTCCAATTTTCAATGATTTGTTTTGATTTTGTTTTTGCTTCTGTCATATATTTGTCATATTGTTTCATAAATAGTATAAATAGTTTAGTTAAGGTATTTTATCATATTCTGATGATGACTATCTAGTCGAAACGCGTCAAATATAAATATAAATATTGTGAGACCTACCAAGCGTTTTATTGTATTTTATTTGTATTGTATTTAATTAAATTTGTCTTATAAAATTTCTTGCAATGTTATTCATTAATGGCGATTTGTTTTTGGAAAGTCGCAATAAATTATTAATGTGCAAATATTATGTTGAACGTCGGGATGCAAATAAAATTTGCACCTTATTTTATTTTACTGTATAATTTAGTCAAAATTATACGAACTGGTTTTTATTTTGAATGATGAAAAAATTAATAAAACCTACTTCTAGTTTTTTTTATATATATATCACCTCACATTATCTTAACTGTTTCTATACTTTAAATCACCTAAAAGATTCATTTACATATTTATTTATAAATTCATTACCATAAAAATTTGCGATGTTTATAAAAAAATCCTCTCCCTACTGAAGCTTTTCAATTCAAAAGAAGTCAAATGCAACATACAGATATATTTAGAATAAAATATTCTCGACAAACAATTTTATTGGCTCTATAAAAAAGCAGCACTGGTACGTATACATTTATATTTCATTTCAAAGCAATTTTCTACGTTTTGATAATATACTCGTATGTACTTACACCACTATATTTATTGAAGTTTTAAAAACATGTTTTATTTTGTTATTACAGTTTAAATATAGGTATTATTTAGTTTGAATTATGAATCGGAAACATTTAGAAGTTCAGTCAAATTATTTATTCTTGGTTTAATTTCTTGTTTCATAATTTATTTTTATCAATTAGGTATAGTTTCGTTATGTAATATCTTGATACTAATAAAACTAAGAAGTAATTAGGGGAATAAATAAATTCGATGTATCACTCACTACTACCTTTTTCCACTTTTAAAGCAATTTTTGAATCGCATCTCGAATAAATGCCTCGTCTATTAAATCAATCAAATTTGATAGTGAATTTTCGATTTCCGAGAATGAAGTAGCACTAGTGACCTACCATAGCGCAATGCATCAATTGGAACAATGAATAATCAGCAAAACAATATCTAAGGAATACAGCGGGAGCAGTAAAATATCTTATTTTAGTGTTTCCAATGATTTGTTGTTTGCAACATGTAGCAAAGTCTTAACATGCAGAAAAATAGGTTTTTCATGGCCTTACTTGTATTTCAGCTCCATTTTTCCTTTTTTGTAAAATTGTAAATTTTGTACATTACAATTTTGGCATTAATAAAGCGCTTTGAGACATTCATAGCCACCTGCGTGTCTTATTTAACTTTATTTTGCTTTTTGGAGTTGCTGGCTTGAGTAATATGCATATAATCCTTTAAAAGCGGATTGCACTAAATCTCATATGATTTACAGATCAACAAAGTTACGAGTGAATCCGCAGGCACAGCCTTAAGGATACTTAATTCGATGTTATTGTTGGGCGATTTTAAAAATAATTATGAAATTCTATTATGTTTAGTTTTATATCAAAAACTTGGTAGGAGAATAAATACATACATTTTATGGAAAAATTAATTCTATAAACTTGGCAACATTTTCGGAGAATAGACTTACTACCTATATTATATTTGAAAAATAATAAAACGTTAATAATTTTAAATAAAAATCAAATAAATATGTTTCATGTCATATTAGTCATATAAGTGTCGTCCGTTGTTGTGTCTGCAGGTGGTAATTTTTTGCAAATAGTGACACAATAATGTTTCATAGCCTTTGTCATGAAATAATTAACATCACTCCCGGGAATTACATGTTAAATAATGTAAGTTCGTTTGACATTATACTCTAATATCATCCAAATTTAATCATTACATTTCAAATATATTTGGTCAGTATTATATTATACATTATACATTAGATAATATAATAGATTGCTTATATCTTTATTATCGAAATTGAGTTATTATTGTGATATTTATTTACTATTGGTTAAAGCAGATAATAATGACATTTTTATTGCTCCCGTTTTGTAATTTGAAATAAAATAATATAAACATTCAGAAGATACAGCCGCGAGGATAGAATTGCCCACCTCTAATATAAATAGCGAATTTAAATAAAATAATACATATTTGTATTAGACAGTCTAGTCTATTTAGTAGTATCCAGTAGTATAGTAGTATCTATTATATACTATATAATAAATAATTGTAGTAAATTCTATATTAACAAAACAATGAAGATTTGGAAATATAATTATAACGATAAGAGATTAAAAGACTGTATAGTTTTTGTTTCACTATTTTTATTTATGCTAACTAACTCGCGCCATTGTCGAAGCTTAACTGAGTTAACTGAGTTAAGCTTTGACAATGGCGCGAGCCGAAACTTTAGTTAGTATAAATAAAAACAGTGAAACAAAAACTATACAGTCTTTTAATCTCATATCGATATTCAAGTTTCACCAAGTAAAGTGGTCAACCATCAAATATATAATTCTAACGTTTTAATAAAATTTTTAAGAGAAATATAGAGATTAATCTCAATCAGGTTGCTATTTGAAACATATTGCAATATTCCAAATTAATTACGATACCATTTTCTCTTGCTATTAAAAATCTACTTTAAAAGGATTCTAAAACTAAACGAATCAATAGAAATTAATACGTAATAATTAATTTAATTGATAGTATTTCACGTTTTAATGTATGTTACGTAATAAAATATACACCAAATATTTCTATGTTACTATGCTCATGTTTACGTTCAACAAATATAAAATTTTATCATAATTTTAATCAAAAGTTGTTTAATTTAAATATAGGCTTTCAAATATGTAAATTTAGAACAATTACAATTTAACGGTTGAATGTTCCTAAGTAGATATGTGATATAATAATAGATTTATCTACAATAGTTATAGAATAATAAATACATATTAGAGGACTATGAGTGAGATGGTTCTGGTAGAAACGAGAAGCGAGATAGTTACGTTGGATTGCTAGAATTATCTATTAAAAAATAGTGCAAAACAAAAGTTTAAGCGTCCATGTAGCTTTAAAAATGAACCATCAGTATCGATTGGCCTGATAATCATTTCAATCGTATATTCAATATTAACAGTAAAAATTTAGAATGCTTTAATTGTAACCTAATTAGCGCGTTAAAAGAGTTTGAATTAATTTAGAAATTAATATCGTACTAAATATAACAACTTTTTATCGCTTCAAAAAAATTATAGTAGAAGTATTTCATTATACAGGGTGATTCACTCGGAACTTACGATTTTTATTCATCTATTTCTCGGGAATGAATAAACATAGAAACACGAGGTAAGCCTCAAAGTTTTCCTCATTTAATGAAGTTTTGATTGCAAGCTAGAATGGGAGGCAGGGGTGGACCAATTACTCGAGAAAGGGAAACCGCGCACCACACGAAAATTTTTTGATTGTGTAAGGGCGACGCATGCAAAGCATGGGGATTTCCTGTGGCCCATATGTGGGTATTCTGCGAGTTCACGTAAACGGAAAGATGAAACTATGCTTCATCGGTGAACCAAGTAATGTCAAGTATCGCATGATTCCGACAAATTGCAGGAACCATTCACAGTAGCGTACCCGTATTTGCAGATCCGGCGGCTTCAACTTTTGCACAGTCGTAACACAGTATGACTTCAGTTTCAGTTTTCCTGTAGTGCATATTTTGTCATATGAAAACTTTAAATAATCGAAATAAAAGTATTAAGAAGATGAATATATTATATAAATGTATAAAATTATTAAGTTTAAAAAATAAACAATATAAAAGTACATTTGGCAGCAATCAAATTTGCAGCGAAGATATTAGCGATACCGTAACCAATGAGGTTATCCGAGGTGCGATTATTGCTAGTCTGTCCTGGGTATAACATAAACTGCAGCCACAGAGATTGATTGTCGGCGAAGATAAAGACAGTCAATCATCTGTACGAAGAAATAAATCTCAACTTGAAGACAAGGAGTCTAAAGTTCATAATGCAACTGATACTCCAGCACACTAACTGAAGATACATTTGTTGGTTGTTGTGAATGCCAAAAGGTTTTCTACCTGGCTGCTTCTTTATTTATTCCAAAAGTGTATGTATACTATATATTATATAACAAAGTAATAATAGTAAAGTAATTTTTCCTCTGAGCAATTTTCTATGTGGGGGTATATCATTGTGCGTAAATTTTTGTATAAGTAATTGTTTATCTGCGCAAATGTCCAGGTGCGCAAACATAAATGCGTGGGAAAACTTCCATGGGCATTGGTCGTGTGGAGAAATATCTAATGGGGTTATGTAGCAGTGAATATATAATGTTATATATGCTCCGATAGTACTTAATTCCAGGAATGTGTTTGGATATAGGTAAATTTTATAATAATTCCAAAATGTAATTGAATTGAACAAATAAGTGCATTGTAAAAAGCTTACACATATCACCATGCTCACATTAATTAATACAATAATACATTTTGTTGTTAAAGATCAAATTTTATTTTCCTCCAAAAAGAGTCTATTTTCTATTTTAAGACCCATTGCATCTATTATTAATCCTATTATTATTATTACAAATGGTTACATACCTACCTACCATATACTTGTATTCGAAATTATATTTGCATCCGGGGCGTCGAAGAGATCGGACGTGGCCGATGTGTAGTCGTGTGATAGTGTTGGATTGTGACTTGTCTTTTAACGTAAGTTAAAAGTTATATGTAAAGATAGTCATACCACCAATAAGTTTATACGAGTTTATAATGAATTAGACAAGGAGGTGTTCGAGTGACTAACGATAAAACTAAAATGAAATTAGACTATTTCCTCAAGGTAACGACAGAATTAAATAAACATTTTGCCAAAGTCAAAAAACTAAATATATATTATCAAAACATAAATAGTTTTAGGGGTAGAGTTAAAGATTTTAGAGATACAGTTCTTTCAAGACAACTGTTTGTAAACTACACAATAGCCGATACGGTAGTTTGGTTTTAACGAAAATCAAACTGGATTGGTGTAAATAATCCATTTGATTCAAACTAATTCACTATCTGTTTGTACTTTCTCTTTTCAAAAAATTTTGAGAATGTCGGTAAAATAGATATTCTCCTATGGCTTTTACGTCTTTCTCATCTCTCTTCTATAAAGTGGTTTGAACTTTTCTGCAGCCACGGGCGGTTAATTTGACAATTGGGTACATCCATCTATCATAAAAACAGCCGGTTTAACGAATTTTTATGGCAATCTATAAAAAATATTGACGAATCGAAATGTCCTTTACTTGAATATGGAAATTAGGCAATTGACCCCTGAATACGAAGAAAGAAACAGAAAATGCAATGTTAACGAAAAATATATTTATATAAAAATATATTAAAATATTAAATTTAATCTCAAATGAAAGAGTAATTTGTTTATTGCAAACCGCCTTAACAAAATTATTCATAAATGATATACTTTACGGAAATTGGTTTATAGGCATAATCCTAATAATCTTGCAAAAGAATTGCTTCAAGAAAACATTAAGATATAAGATGTTGTCAATACTTCAAATTTCAACAATAGTGATGTGTAATCTCGATATATTTCAGTATCGAATCAAATCTTATACTTTTCTAAAAGTAACGAATACTTTTAATTTGATACTTGATATTCGATACTCAGTTTTTTATCGAATAAAAAACATATCGTACTGTCGTTACTTTTTGGTTAGTTTGAATGTTTTCAATATTACGATTGCGCTTTACTTTACATTTGTAAAAATATTAAACTAAAACTAATGAACACTTATAAAATATAATCTTTAATGTACACCAAATTAATATAATTGCAGCTGTTTTGCGATTCTTTAACATATCCTACATAAAAATGCAAACATAATTGACACATTAATACTATTGATAACCATTAGATTACATCACTATCTGTATGAAGGGCGTTTTGTCAATTAGGTACCAACTCAAACTAACGAATAATATATACATATAATATCTTGAAAAGTATGAATATCAAACTAACGAAAACAAATGAACACCACTACCAAATAATTTCATATCCAAAAATTCGATACAAAATAACGAATACTAACGTAACTAATACTAACATAACGAGTACTTTTTGTATATAAGGAATACTTTTTGTATCAAAAGTTCTAAAATTGATCAATGAGTAAAAGTGAGACGATAAGAATTTTTAAGTTTTATTGCGCTCTAAAATGCGCACTTGCTATCATATTGCACTATTGTAATGCAACACCACCGTTGTAAAATTCGTCTCATCCTTGTTGCTTATGGAACACCAATTTTAAAATTTAGATCTTAGTAGATAACGAATACTCAAATAAACATCAGTATCGAATTCTTTTATATTCAAGTATTCGATACATTAAATATTCCAAAGTAACGAATACCAAAGTAACAAATACATACTTTCTCCACATCACTATTCAACAATGAATAGATTTCGTTATCCTCATTTTAAATTTAAATATTATAAAATGTTCTTAAAAAGATCTAATTTTATCAGAAAAACGGCATAAAGATAGTTCATAAAATATTCCGTAGAGAGTGTTGTCTAAGAAAAATGTCAAAAGTTTAAGAAGGGAAAAGGGTGGCCTGTTTAACTTGGCCAAGTCAATAATATTGATTTAAATGTATATAAAGTATAATAGAACAATCACAAACAAGGAAAATTGTAACATTATAGAAAATGTTCGTTTTATTTAAATTTCAAAATGCACAATATTATTTTAAAATCGTTCTCCTGAAAAATGAGAATTTTTGAGTTGTGTCACTTTTCTTGTGCACCGACGATAGGTGTAACATGAATTGTGAATGCCAAAAGGTTTTCTGCCTGATTGCTCGTTTATTTATTCCAAAAGTGTATGTAATACTTCATATTATACAGGGTGCGGCAGCATAACTTCCTTTATTAAATTGCGTTCCATTTATTCGGTTCATGTTATAGCGGAGTGCTAGTGGTCTCATTCGAGAGGGAAGGCTTTAAAGTATTGTCCCGACGTCTAAAGTTCTTCTCGAAGTCGTTCCTGAGAACGCTATTGTTATTTTAGTGAAGAAGCCCATTTTGTCATGACTGTTGCCAGCATAGCAGGCGTTATGTTGGCAATTTTTTCCTGGATTTTGGTGGTTAGATCTTGTAGGGTTCACATGAACACGGGATTTTGAAAAAACCCAATAGAAAAAAATTGCAAGGGCCAAATCGGGAGAGTGGGCCGGCCACTCCAAATCGCCCCTAATTGAGATGAGGTGCTCTGGGAAGTGCTCCCTCAAAGCAGCCATCGATGCTCTTAAAGTGTATGTCCTTGCACCGTCTTGTTGGAACCAAATGTCTCCTAAGTCCAATTCATCTAGCCATGAAAAGAAAATTCCTGCAACATGTTTACATACCAGTCTGAATTCAGTGTTACTGCGACTTTATTTTCTTCAATTTGTTTGTTGACGGCTCCACACAAATGAAAATGGGTTTCTTCACTAAAGAAGCAACAGCGTTCTGAGGAACGACTTCAAGAAACACTTTACACGTCGCGTCGTGACAAAACTTAAAAGTCCCCCTCTCCAGCGAGACCACTAGCACTCCGCTACGACATCAATCGAATGAATGACGCGTATTTTAAAAATGAAGTTATGCTGCCGCATCCTGCATAACAAATTAATAATAATAAATAATTTTTCCTGTGTGCAATTTTCTATGCGGGGATATTTCATTGTGCGTAAATTTCTGTATGAGGAATTGTTTATGTGCGCAAATGGCAACCTGCGCAAATGTCCAGGTGCCCAAAATCCTGTGCGCAAACATATTTGCGTGGGGAAACTTTCATGGGCATTCGTCGTGTGGGGAAATATCTAGTGGGGAATATGTACCAGAGAAAATATAGTATATGCTCTGATAATAATTAATTCCAGGAATGTATTAGATATAGGTAAATTTTATAATAATTCCAAAATGTAATTGAATTAAACAAATAATTGCATTGTAAAAAGCTTATGCATGCTATTATTAATTAATTAATATAATCATATACGTATTCGCCGAAATTTATTAGTGATATATTTTGCCGTTATAAATCAAATTTTATTTTCCTCGAAAAAGAGTTTATTTTCTATTTTAGGGCTCATTGTATTATTAATCCTATTATTTATTTTTTAAAATGGTTACATATACCATATACATGTATTTATCATTATATTTGCATCCCGGACGTCGATGAGATCGGACGTGGCCGGTGTGTAGTGGTGTGATAGTGTTGGATTGTGACTTGTCTTTTTACGTAAGTTAAAAATTATATGTAATGATAGTCATACCGCCAATAAGTTTATAAGAGTTTGTAATGAATTAGGCAAGGAGGTGTCCGAGTGACTAACGATAAAACTAAAATGTAATTAGACTATTTCCGCAAGCTAAAGACAGAATTAAATTATCGTATTGCCAATGTTAAAAAACTAAATATATATTATCAAAACATAAATAGTTTTAGCGGTAGAATTAAAAATTTTAGAGATGGAGTTTATTCAAAATAAGTATTTGTTAACTCCATAATAGCCGATACGGTTCTTTGGTTTTTACGAAAACCAAATTGGGTTGGTGTAAATTATTCATTTGATCCAAAGTAATTCACTATCTGTTTGTACATTATTTTTTCAAAAATTGGATATTGGTGTATAGTTTTTAACGTCTTTCTCATCTCCCTTTTTGTATATAGGTCTTACTTGGTATAGTTTTTATGCATTTGGTGACCACCGATATGAATAGATTTTGATTGGCTTTAATAGTTTGTGTTAACGCCATATACCTATGTCTCTAGTATAGCTACTTTTAAATGAGTAAATAATGGTGTTCCTAGTTTCAATTTCAAAAATATGCAAAAAAATTTGAAGCTTCCTGAAACACGAATCACATTTTTTAAATAACTCACCCCTTTAACATTATCTATTTGCCCGACTGATCTTTCAGGTTCTTCAACAAAACAGTTATTGAAAATCGCAGAAAACAGATATGTTTGCAGTTGTTTATGCTACAGTTGTGATCGACAACTACATGGGTGATTCAAATATGAACGAGCCTTTTATTGTAGCCGTGCAGATAGTGATAGGAAAGAGATGAAAATGTATGTAGGCAGTGGTTTAGAGGTAATAAGACTCTCTAGCCTGTGGACTAGTCAATCGTTCCCTTTCCAGGATCAGGTGGACATGAGTAAGGCAGAAGTTAATTCATCTTTTGCGCAACGCGTTATCATAACATTTTAAACGAATGATAGCATCAAATCTGGTGAAAATTTTATAAAACTTTCTTCTCAGCTTGCTGAACTCAGCAAGGTTACAAGAATGCATCAACAAAAATCTTTAACAAAACAGAGAGTGTAAATATATTTTTAAAATGTACATTTTTATTCTATGTATATTTATTTTATTGTATGTACTGTAATGACAGTTGAATTGCCTCATAAGAGGCTTCTACACGCAATAAATTATACTACTATACTACTATATCTATACACCTACAGTGACATTTTCAAAAAACTTTTTAATTAAAAACAGCTTACAGAAGTCTCACTGTTTTAGTTTGAAACTTTTTTTATGTAATTGTATTCGTGGTAAAAGAGTTGTAGTAAGCTTTAGTTATGCAGTTTTATGAGTGACATTCTCGCGTAATTCAAGTTATTTAAATTGCGCTAATATTTTAAAGACATTACAAATTTAAATTCTTTGCATTATTCAAA
>JARJDW010008654.1:0-13282 GCA_030264715.1 Adinopsis sp. GC000173 | reverse complement strand
TATGCTTAAAATTCATTTCAGACTAAGCAGGGGTTGATTCCAAAGCGGCAGCACCAGACTCCAAATATTTCAATGAATTATCCCTATAGTGAAGTCGATCCGGGGACACACTGTATATATCGACTTTTGAAGTGAGGAATGTATTCTAAACAAGTACCTTTGTTATTTGTTATTTCTATTTATTCACTATTCAACGGAATGTAATTTATAAACGCCTTTCTGATTTAAAATGCCTCCAGTAAATTCATTTTCACTCTTTTTTTGCAATAATGTAAATAAATTTTTCAAGGAGAAAGTTTGGCCGCAAGTTAAAATATGTCTAGCAATATTCGATTTTTCCTGTTTGACAGCACTTTGATGCTCCGTAAATTCAATTTTAAATGATCTACTTGTTTGTCCGATATACACGTAAAAAAAACTCTAGGTTGATCGAATTTATTTATTTATTGATTTGAATTAATTAATAATTATTTATTATCTGTTGTGAATGTTTCCATTTTGTTTACATTTATACTTGAAATTATTCTTTTTTTGCCATACATTTATTTTTCACAGATGATGATAAAACGTAATCTGTTTGTTATGAAACGTTTCAGAATTTTTTTTTAAATATCATGTTGCTGTGACGTAATTCCAACGCGCGTCAAATTTAATCAAATTTTTGTGTTTTTCAACTGATCTCTGCTTAGTTTTCAAATTTCAAGTTTAGTGTGTATTCTAACTAACAATAATTTATATAACAATAATAAATAAAATTAATACAAAAAAATCTAAATGGAAATGGAAATATATTGAATGAAAATGTATCTTCAAATAACATGTAAAATACTATCCTTTCTAATTAATAGTAATCTAATGTTATAAAATTTCTCAATGATGTGAACCTTTCATTCCCACATGAAAATGAGTTTAATTGGTCTCCCAACCAGTGCCGGATTAACCAATAGGCAAATAAGACATATGTCTAGTGCCGGTAAGTTAGAGGGGCCTGAATTTTGGTTCAATTACCGTCGCAAATCTGCATATATTATACGTTTCTTCCTATACTTATAACCCTTTGCTGTTCTACCAATCAAGAACGAAGCCAGAAACCCTTTGGAATCCTTGGGTCAGAGACCAGAGACAATAAAAAATAAAGAGATTGAAGAAATGTTGCTAGATATTAAATTAATGCGAATCTTTGTAAAAATGAGACTGATTTATGCCTTTCCAGATATTGGAAAGGGCCAGAGTGTTGTATGTTGTCTAGGACTTGCTGAAGGCTTAATCCGGCACTGCAGCTAAGAGTTAGTTCGCACTGTCAGGTAACCTCCTATAGTAAAAGTCATCGCTATGATACACATGTTTTTCTAATTTTTCTTTGTCACCTTTAGTAAGAATTAAAAATTCATATATCACATACCAATGACGTCTACTGGAGACGGGTACTTTTTACCTGCCAGAAGTGGCAAAAACCTGACCGTGTGAATGAGCTCTTAACGCTTTTCAAAAAACGCGTAAAATAACTTATGCCCTGAGCTTTTTGTAAGGCGGTCATTTTTTGTTTAAAAATTATACTCAATTCACAGATAATGTGATACTAACAGGGACGTTTAGAGAAATTTCGTACCACGATAAAAATGACTAGCAGAAAAATAGAACTAACGTTACAGGATGTCCATCTATTTCTTTTGCCATCTTGGACTCCGATAATCGAAACCGGCTGTGCCCCACTCTTGACGCCCCTGTACACAAACTGTTATTTTATATTATTATAAGGAACTAGAGCAAATATTATAGATTAAATGCCTTTTTAGCAAATTTTAAGAAAAATATGTGCTCTTATCTGGAAACAATACATGAGCACATTGATGAAACATACCATGATGGAACAACACAAGCACCACCTGAAAATCCCAACACGTGGAAGAGATCAAATGCAGTAAATTTAAAACGGGCATTAGATGAAAACTTATCAGCGGAAACGGCTGTACGTTACTTGGTGTTGGGAGGTGAACGATTACAATTAGTGAAGCTGGAAAAACGAATTATGTTAAATAAAATTAAGTACGAGTTAGAGAAGCACGAATTTGAAATGCAACTATTGAAAACTGAACTAGAAATTAAGCAGAATGAATTGGAACGTATGAAGACTAAGCAAGATCAATAACATTTACTTTATTTGATTATTCGTTGAAGTTTTATGTAGAGTCTCAATCCAAAATAATAAATAAAGTATTAGCGATATTTGTTGTGTTGCATTTAATATACTTTATCTACGCTTTTACGAGTGCCGGATAAAACGTCAGATTGCTAAATCTCGTTTAAATTTATACCTGGTATGGTCAAGAAATTTGCTTTTACAAGTCATATAACGTCACGGTATAACTATTCCGCGTATAAGGACGAAACAAATTTGATTGGTAATTGTTTGGCCAAAAGTTTTGTTAATTTGACTTTCAGCTGTCAAAAACTAAAACTTTATTAACTTTATAGGTTGGAATTTCTTGTCATTATCTGATAGAAACACGGATTAAAATAAATCACCTTCATTAAAACCTTCATATTTCAATATTATTCAACTTCTTATATAAAAATGTATATTAGAAATATCAATTGGACCAATAGGAGAATAGAATAAGTTATCCGAGGTTTTAACTAGAACTGTAGCGACGGTATAAGTTATCTCCACACTTATACCTCCGATAAGCTTATCTGGTGATTGTAAAACCCATTTTTAGTCACTATCCCTGGTATAACACTTTCCGAGGTATATAAGAGTATTTTCAAAGCGGCCTTAATAATCTTGTTGCAGAAAGGAAGTAAATCCTATTTCCATCAGCTTAATCTTATATATGGTATTACATATCTAACAGTGAAAGATAGTCTTATCGTGGAAAAGTATGAAGCTCCCAGTATTAGACCCTGAGACTGAAAGTTTCAGGCCATCCGTACAAGATGTTGATATGGCTAATGATAAGTTTATAATCCCAGTAACAATATACATAATTACTTTCGAATGTGAGTTCTTCCAAAATAGAAATACCGGAACGACATTTCAACATGTGTGTACCCTTTTGATAATTTTCATACAACTGCGTACCCTCTTTTAACAAAATCTTCTTCAGTCAGCATCAACCCTAACTGTGGGAATTTGCTTTCTTATGATTAGAGTATAATTGCATTTTTTAAGCATTTTTTGTCCAAAAAATGTATGAATTTATTTATTTAATATAGTGGCTAAATTGCTGAACTAATTTAATTTTGATTTCCGATAAAAAATGTTTGCGTGGTACGTTTATTATAAAATTTCATATACTGCAGTGTGACGCTATCCGTATCGCGACGCGTACCTCCTTCAAAAACCTTTACATACTCCTAGAGTTTATAACACAACAAATATGGCTAATACTTTATTTATTATTTTGGATTGAGACTCTATATAAAACTTCAACAATCAATAAAATAAAGTAAATGTTTTTGACTATCCATATTAGCATTAATTGAATATAATCAATTTCGCATTCGAGTGTCGATCCCTTTTCAGTGCGCCTCGATTCACTTTTGCGACTAATGCTTTCCCTCATCTTCGTACTCGACGACGCTGTCTTACCATCCTAACAATCAACCAAACCATCATACTCACTAAAATCATTGCTTAAGTTAACAGACCGAGTTTGATGGGTTAGGTTTAGGTTAGTTAGCAGACCCGGCCGGGTGGCGGACCGTATTCTCTATAATTACCGTATCGAGGATAATAATTTATCAATGGGCGCTTCAAAGATATTCTGAAACAATCCAGCCATGAAATCGAATTCTTTCAGATGATCGAAGAGCATTTTCATTATGTTCAATATGTGAATCCATGACTATTTTAAAAAGACTTCTTGTATGTATACAGGTATAGCGTGCGTATAAATTGTTGTTNTTATTGATCTTGTTTAGTCTTCATACGTTCCAGTTCATTCTGCTTAATTTCCAGTTCAGTTTTCAACAGTTGCATTTCAAATTCGTGTTTCTCTAACCACCCTTTAGAATGAACTTCTCTACACCTTTTCCAGATCTATTTCAAAAAGTATCAATTCTAGTTCAGAATGGTCATATTTTAATTTCAGAAATCATCAAGTCTATTTCAGATTAGTTACACGAATTTCGGAATTTATAAAATCTTAAATCCATTTGATACTTTTTGTAACTATATTGACGTATTCCAAAATATAATTGAAAAAGGTGTAGGACACCACTGGTCTCTAGAAAAGCCTTGCTTTACATTAATACAATATTCGCTTAAAATCTCCAAGCAAACGTCTTAACATTTAATGTCATGATGACATTGAATATTTGTCAATTTTTACCTACGTTTATCGCATCGAAAAACGAAAGTCTGCAATCACAACAAAAATAAAACAAATGTCAATTTTATTGATTATATCAATCACGGTATCATTCTTTTTCTTACAGTGTTATGCAGGTAAGTACAGAGATAAACAATTATTATCATAAAACCATTTGCTGGGACTACAGTATTATAAATTGTAAATAGATGAGTGAATTAAAATCCGCGATCTTAAACGCAAAAATTTTTCTATAAATCAAAGTTTTGAGAATTTGTCAAAGTATAGATTCAAAACTTAATAAAGTGAAAGATATGCCATTAGAGCATTTGTTTAATTGAATTCTAACTAACACATTGTTGGGACAAAAACAGACCTCTCAGTATCATCAATAATATCAGATAATTTATTCCACATTGTTATTGTTGGTTTGTTTTTCAACCAAAATCTAGAATTTCACGCTGAAATAGAAAAGGTTCTTAAATAACATTTAATACAATAAATTATACTGTTCCATAACAGTTGTTACATTCGGTAAAAGAAAAAAAATTAACCGAAAATTATCTACACCATATTAGTAAAAAAACTTACTAAATAATAAATTTTATATAATACGTGTAGTAGTTGTTTCAACCGTTGGGCTGGCTCTCTAAAGATGGATCAGATGGATTAGATTAATTTCCCGTTTTTAAAGCGTTAACGCCAATTATTCATCGCATTACTGGCGTCCTGGCGGCACGGCGGCACGGCGGCATAAATTTGATCTTCTGCAAGGCGTAATGAACTATCAAAATAGATGTAAATACAATTTAAATAACAGTCTATCAGCAGTGACAATATGTAACATAGAAGTCACACTCCCGTATTAGTTCTAATGCGGGTTTGTATTCAAAATGTTAAAAACAATAGTTGTTCACCCTGCATGCGTTCATCGTGCAATTTCCTTAAAATAATCTAAATTCTAAAATAATATAATCACTAAACTAATGTTATTATTATGTTTTAATTATTTGACTATTAGGATTATTATTATATTTGCATATAAACTGATATTTAAAACTTTAAATTTGATTGCTTACGCTAAACGTGTGGACCGTTATTGTTTAATATGCCAGAAACCTTCTTTGCACTATATTAAACAACTCCCCAAAGTTTCATGATAATACGTTGCACGGTTTAGACGTCTATACCGGACAAACATACACACATAATTTTTATATTGTATATCGGGTGGTCCATTTAACTTGAGACAGACGAATAACAGAGAAACGGTGCGTTTTAGGAGAAAAAGAATCGAATAGTAGTTATTTATGTATCGAGGCAATAAGTTGGTACTTTAATGCCGAGTATGAAGAATCATTTGCCGAGACTATCGCCTCGCTATCACGTGATAATTAAGTAGCACTTTAATGACTAATTTGAGTCATTAAATTAATATATTATATGGCGAATTCCGAAAAAGTTCTTTAAAATGCAGGGAGAAATCCAAGGGTACTAATCATTTTTTACTATGACTGCAACTTAATGGTTATTTGATGTCAACTTTGTTTTTTCAAATGGAAACCCCCATTTTTTGTACAGAATCCCAATCTACGTATAAATGGGGCAACGGCCCATTTTAGGAGAAAATGTTTCCAATAAAAGTTGTTTAAAATGATAAGGGAAATTCAATGGTACTAATCCCATTTTGCTCCAATCACTTTAGAAATTTTATTTTGATATTTTTTTTTCAAAATTGAAATCGGATTAAAAAACAATTCTAATAAAAACTGCGGTTATGGCCAAAATTGATTAATACCATTGGATCTCCCCCCCCCCATTCATTTTAAACAACTTTTATTCGAAACATTTTTTCTTAAAATGCACCGTTTCTCTGTTATTTGCTTTTCTCAAGTTAAATGGACCACCCCGTATATAGATAGATAGATAGAATATTAATATTTTTAATCATTATTTTGATTAAAATTATGCAACAGCGTAAAAACTAATGCAAACAAATTCAAACAAAATTATGCAGAGAAAAATTGATGAAATTTAATAATGCCCATAGTAAAAATTGAATTGTAGCAACTATTTTGGAGCAGAGAAAGTACTGGGAACAAAAGTCGGTGATAGAAGCAACGCAATTATTAATCTATTTCGCATTGTGCTCAAGTACCGGTATTTGAGAATAAGATTTTTCTGCAGCGACTGTAAATATTGTATATTGAGGAAGGATAGACACAGACTAGTTATCCCAAAAGTTTAAAAGTCTTCTGTTACGAAAAATTGGGTTATTTAAAATTATGTAAATTAATTAGCTAGTATTTGTTGTTATTTCTTTAACAATAATAAAATAACGTATATTAATCAATAATTATTAAATAGATTGCCGAATTTCGTTAATATACAAAAAAGACTTGGGCGATTTACAACCGCTACTGCTCCGCACCAACAAACACCAGTTGACCACTGACGTCTTTTACTATCCAAACAACCGCACTAAGGAATTACTACTCAAGCAAAATGAGCAGATACACGTAGACTGTCCAGGCAGTGAAGTCCAGGTCAATTCTAGCAGCTTGAAAGTGGACAATGTGTTAATTCGTTGCAAGTCGGGCAAACTGTTCGAAATCGTTGGCTTTTCCAGCGTCGCTAATATTAGGGATATCACGTGCGTCAAAGAACCAGCACATTTATGCAAACCTAGCCAGCATAAAATATGTTTGGATGGGAGATACAATGAATTCGTGCTGGGTATCAAATTAACCGATGGTAGATTTATCACGCACATGAGTATCTGCTTCGATAAAGTAAGTAAGAACACGCTGTATAGTTATTTTAATCTTACACCGGGAATTGGCGCGGCACAATGGGGATATCCCCGTCCACGTGGGTTTGACGTGGGTGATTTATACGATCTATATCCGCCGATATATAATTTATATTCGCGTAACTTGCAAAAGAGTACGATTAATCGTTTGCTCGGCCTGACGGAAGAATCAGACAAATATATTAACATTGCAGACTCGTCAGATTACTATCTTGCGAGAGGACATCTCACCGCTAAAGCAGACTTTATCTATGGGCCGCAACAACTCGCCACCTTCTACTATGTCAATGTTGCACCGCAATTTCAAATATTCAACGGCAATAATTGGAAGTTTCTGGAGATCTCGGTGCGTGATTATGCGTGGAATTCGCAACAACATTTGAGGATATACACTGGCACACACGGTATACTAACTCTTCCGCATGAACAAACCAAGAAACCAGTACCGATTCATCTCTACCAAGGTAGGGATGGTGTAAAAGCCATCCCTGTTCCAAAGTATTACTGGAAGGTGGTCTACCATCCGCGGAATATGACTGCCGTTGCGTTTATTGGCCTCAATAATCCATACTACTTTAATGCTAAGTTGGATGTGTTTTGCTCCGATGTGTGCCATCTGATCTCATGGCCGATTAGCTGGAACCGCACCCGCATCGAACACGGCTATGGGTTTTGTTGTGACGTTCATGAATTCCGCAAAACTGTTAATAATTTACCTGACTTTACTGTAACCACGTTGCTTACTGATTACGATATAACTGCATTGTCTACAACTGTATCAACTGGGAAGAAAACCACATCGAGTTGTGCTATTTATTTGGTTGTTGCATTAATAAGTTTTACAAAACTGTTTATGCCTTACTTAACTTAATAATAAATATCGATTCTTCTTTTGTTAACGTATAAAGACATACGCTTCTTCACGCACACGAGCAGTGCCTCGAACCCCACAGATCAAAGCTCCCCAAAACACACAAAAAAATTGTGTAAAAATTATAATACAGATCTGCTCGTCAGCCCTTACTTGACTAGTTACGATGTGACTGACATCTGCATGATTATATGATAAATTTTCGCAAACAATATGCAATAAAAGGTGGTTAAAATTATAAAAAAATGTGTAAATCACCAACAAAATCAAATTTCACGTTTTATTAAGCGATTTTGCGCACGTGTTATCAAAACTCGTTAAAATGCTGTCTTTTCTTACACAACTTTTATATAAACAATTTATTATATCAATATATTTGAATTCTCATTTTTAATTAGACACGTAACTGTTAGTTTAATTAAATATGTACCAAAAATACAACAACTTTAAAATAATTAAAAATTTCAAACTGCGTTTGCTAAGCGCGGTCGTTAAAATACCGAACTTAACCGAACATAATTTTAAGTACAAATTTTTATACATCTATTAAATAAATTAATCAAATAGAGTGTAGCACTTATTATTTTATACATGTGTACGTGATATAATGAGATAATATTGGTAATTAACATTAATTTAATACGTTCGGTTTGGTTCGTACGACAGAAGTTTGTTTCATTCGGGCTTTTGCAACGGTTTATGCCAACAACAACAATTCTAACCTAATATTTTCATGTTTGATATCATCATCACTTTACGGCGAGAATGGTGAGTTTTATACAGTAATTACTTATCAAAATATAATTACATGTGAATTTGTAGGATATAACATCATTCTCAGATGAGGGCTTTGAAACGAAGCAATGGGTGAATACGATATTGAAACACAATCAATCAGCTGATAAGAAAGAGGTAAAATATTGTCTTGTTACACGATTTGTTAGCTATTAGCTAATTCGTTGATTGTATATATAGAGTCACTCAATGTCGCTGGTGGTTAAGCTACAACTCTACGTACAGCAGGTGAATAATTCGTTGGAGGAAACGAGTCAGCTGGTACTGTCAAATTTACCAAAAATTATGCGGGACACACAGCAATTACAACAGGAGGCGGCAATACTGAAGGAAAAGATGCTAGTTGTTAAGGAGGAGATACACAAAATTGAGCTGGAAACAGGTCATTCGATTAAAACGATTGAGAATTTGGATAGAATCAAGACGAAATTGTTCGATGCGAAACAGGGCCTACACGAAAGCGATAACTGGATGTTATTGGGTAATAAAACTGCATATTTAAAATGAAATTTTCAATTATTACACAATATACAATTTGTTTTAGTAAATGATTTGGAAGAGGTGTTCGATTCAAAAAATGTGGAATCAATCGCAACGAAGATCGTCAGTATGCAACAATCCCTTAAGCTACTAGTTAATGTGCCAGACTACGACGATCGTAAGCTGCAACTCGAAGGATTAAAAAATCGTTTGGAGGCAATTGCAAGTCCATCAATTGTGCAGGCCTTTACCACAAACAATGTCCAACAAGCAGAGTGCTACGTGAAAATCTTCACTTCTATCCAGCGACAGGCGCAGTTGATCAAGTACTACCAGAAGTGCCAGAAAGACGTGCTACTGAAGAGGTGGAGTGATCAATTTGAAAACGAACAGGATGAAAGTGTACAACAATTGGTGCACACCTACTATAATGTGCTGCTGTCAAATTGGCATGCCCAGTTCAAATACTACAATCAAATATTTCCCAACAATAATGAGAAAGCGAATGTGATTTTAGCGGAAATATATGTCGAGGTGTTAGATAATCTGAAGCCGAGCATTAATGAGTGCATCGATGTAGTACTGAAACAAACGAACGATAAATTGGCGCTGCTGCATGAGGTGAAGATCGTTATGAAACAGTTTGCTGGAAATATGCGCGAAGTTATTACCGGTAAGTGTTGAAAGAATTATAGTCCTAAACTTTAATTTAGCAAGGTTCTAATTGAAACAATTAATTGGGAAAAACAATTTATACGCGTGTATAATACGCACCACTATAATGGGTGTGAAGAGGTGTGACGCATTTCTAATCATTTTTAGCTTTTCAAATTATTTTTTTGCGATCTCCATGTTTCTTAAACATCAAAAATGTTGACGATTCTGATTTAATTTCTTTGATTAATAATTGTTTGATTGTTCTTGGATTTCGGGATTTCCATAAAAAAAATTAATCCATAATGATTAAACTTGATAAAAGAATTTATGGGTAATGCCAAAGATCAAAGAAAAATTGAAGAAGAAAATAAAATAATTTTGGACACCAAAAATATTTCGTAAAATTTATTTTTCTTATAGGCTGCGACGATTACGTTTTCAAGCTCCAACAAGCCATTTTCAATCCTTTCATCATCTATGTAAATAAGTATGCGGCTTACGAGCAGGCGTACCTTATACAAAAGCTCACCGCGCTGAATTGCATACGTGAAGACCTGCCCGACACGATTGAACGGCTCGGCCTTGTGCTCAGCACCATCATCGATCAATCGCGCGAAGCGAAGCGCCGCTGCCTCGATATCACCGAATACTGTGGCTTTAATGGTTTACTGATCGCGCTGAAAGGGTTTTTCAATCACTTCGCCGATCAGTTTCGCGTCGCCTTGCGTCAAATCGAACGGCGTCGTGAGCGGCGTGAGGATTGGGCGACATTTCAGCTGTGCCTATCATTACTGCAGAACACCGGTGACGTGCTGAGTAATTTACATGCATTTGAGAAGGAGCTAACACATGCGGTGCTGTCCGAGTTTAGCAATAATGTGTCACTATATAAGCGATTGATGTTAAGCAACGATGGTGTCCGAGAATTAGACGCGTTAATCAAATGCGTGATGGAGGGCACCAAACTATCGCTGATGGAATGTGTGCTGAATGAGTTTAATCGCTTATGCGTCGACTTGCATGAAATTACCTATCAGGTGGTATTTGCACCGATCGGATTGCAATTGGAGATTGTGCAAGATGGACGTACGTGGACCCAACAAACGCACTCGATCGATCTTCCTGATTATGGGCTATCCCCGCAAGAATACATCACGCAAGTATGGCACCTTTTCATATAAAATATGTTTCCAAAGCTTTCGAATTTTTGCTCTACTTTAATTCTATTGCCCACATTCTTGGTACATTTATGCTTCAGCATCTATCACAACAAATATTATTAAGTTTTTTGTGCTTTTACGTCATACCAGTGATTTTCTTAAACACGGTTTATGAAATGTGGACTATGGAGCCTAATCTAATAAAGCGATAAACGATAAGTTGATGAGTAAGAATCCCTACTCAATGAGCAAACACATATAAATTGCCGACGAAATTTATATAATTTACTTTCATTCTTGGACTAAAAATGTATCTAAACAAAATGATATGATATAATGGACTACGACTGGCCTTAAAAAATTTACATTTGTGTCTGTGGGAATTTTACTATTTAATTAGCCATATTATGTGGCAGCGATATCTTGATATATTCAGGCAGGGTTCTTCAGCTTGGGTTCCACGGAATCCTAGGTTACTGCAAACCTTCTTGTGAACTGGCACTTTAGAAACTTTGGAAACATCCCTCATATTTATACACCACTAATCTTGTTGTCATGTATACAGAT
Source organism: Adinopsis sp. GC000173 (assembly GCA_030264715.1). Lineage (NCBI taxonomy): Eukaryota > Metazoa > Arthropoda > Insecta > Coleoptera > Staphylinidae > Adinopsis > Adinopsis sp. GC000173. Next base: position 1,627 of record JARJDW010008654.1, on the reverse strand, counting down.
TGGACAGTATTTGCTTACTTTGCCGCAACACCTGGAACCATTCCTCTTTCGCGAGAATCCATCGCTCAATTTTGCGCTAAAAGCGGTGAGCGATGAGTATGCAAGCATTGACAGTGAAGGTGCAATGGCCGATATCTTCTTGAAGATTGTAGCGAAGGGTGCTTGTCAGCAGTACTGTGATCGAATTCTATCGCTTGGCGAACTGAGTAATTCAGCGAGCAGGCAGCTGGCGCAAGATATAAGTAAGTATAAATCATGTTTTAAATTTATTGGAACTTTAAATTGAAACGTCTGTTGATTTTTTTTCTTCTGGTCCAAAAAGAGTGACTTAACTGACGTTCAGTGAATCTTTTTTCTCGAAATTTAATCTTTTATTTTTATGCGAAAAGTAAATTAAAGGAGTGACTTCAAATTTTAATAATCGCATATAAAAAATAACATATAACATAAAAAATTGCATTATTTTGGAGATTATACCCGAATTTGATTGCGTTCAAAACTTTGAAAATCTATGATAAAAAAGCGGCAACACAGGAACTTGGCATTTCCAATCTATCATATAACAAGAAATGCAAGTCGAATTGAGACCTCATAATCTAGTAATTTTTATATATCAAAGTCAATCTTTACTATAAGAAATATTCCTCTAAACAACTTGGCAACGATTTTTTTCTGATTCAACAATTAACAGAGTAAGAAATAATATACCAAAATTGGTTCTTTGAGCAGGTTTGAGTTCTAACTTAAAAATTGCTTCTGTGAAATTTGAAATCTATTATAAAAAACGGCAACATGGGCACTTGGCATTTGCAAACTAGAAATATGTGATATAACGTGCAATGCAAATGGAAGTAAGACCTCAAAATTCGGTAACTATTACGTATTGGTCCCAATCTGTAAAGCACCGCGTATTCTTGTAAATCACTTGCCTACAATTTTTACAAAATAACCCAAAAATTGAGAAATAATTGGTTGTTTCAACAGCTTGATTTCTAACTTAAAAATTGCATGTAACAAATTAATTCATTTCCACTCTGTTGTTCTTCGCTAAAATGAAATAAGAAACATACATGCAATATACAATGTGTCCCTGGATTGTGACTTCACTATAGGTATAATTGATCAAAAATTTTGGAGTCTAGTTTTAAGATTTTGGAATCAACCCCTGCTTGGTCTGAAATTAATTTCAAGCATATTTTCGCGGTTTTAGAATTAAAGGGGGCATGATAATGGGGGAAAAGTTATTTTATGTTCAGGTAAAGTGCCATTTTTGCCAATAATACGACAAAATATTATTAAGATAAGTTGTTTAGAATATAAAATTATGCACATATACAAAATTATAAAATTATGCACATATACAAAATTTCACAATTATCGGATCACTTTGACAAAATCAGAAAAATTGATTTTATGTTCAAGTAAAGTGCCATTTGTGAAATTTTGCATACGAACATAATTTTATATTCTAAACAACTTTTCTCAATAAGATTTTGCCGTATTATTGACCGAAACGGCACTTTACCTGAACCTAAAATCAATTTTTCTGATTTTGTCAAAGTGATCTGATAGTTGTGAAATTTTGCATATGTGCATAATTTTATATTCTAAACAACTTATCTTAATA
>JARJDW010008649.1:0-71493 GCA_030264715.1 Adinopsis sp. GC000173 | reverse complement strand
TTAAACAGTGCCTCGCATTTAATCGTATGTGTTTAGAGAACAGTTTGTATTGGATTAATATACTGAATATTATAATACCAAAATACTTGGAGTATATTAATTCTACAGAATATTTAAAATCAACCAGTGTGAAGTTAGCCTACCGTTTCTAGAAATATAGCTAATTTTTAAAGTGTAAAAGTTATTAACAAATTTATTCGCCCATGTATTTCTTATAGAGTATCTACCAATAATAATTAATCGATTGAAATGGTCAAGAAGTTGGCGCGACCATTGGTAGGCTAGTATATAGCCATAATCTACATTAAATTATCTATCAAATAAGATATTAGCGCCCAAAAAATATCAATAATTGTAAAAGTTATTAACAATTTTATTCGCCCATGTGTTTCTTATGGAGTATTTGCCAATAATAATGAATTGATTGAAATGGTCAAGAAGTTGGCGCGACCATTGGTAGGCTAGTATATAGCCATAATCTACATTAAATTATCTATCTAATGACATATTAGCGCCCAAAAAATATGAATAATTGTAAAAGTTATAAACAATTTTATTCGCCCATGTAATTCTTATGGAGTTTAAACTATTTTTTTATTGATTGGCAATAACTAAGCAATTTGGTACGACCAAAGGGAGGTTTTTATACAATTATAATCTGTGTTGAATTGTCTATCTTTTGATACATTAAAGTTTCAAATTTTTTTATAAATTTAAAAGTTATAAACAATTTTGTTTATATTGTTCTAATTTGATTTATTGATGTTAATTAGGAATTTCAATCAATTTTATAAGCGGCTATTGAAGATTATGAGTTGTATTATCAATGGGTTTCAACAGATTGCTAAAATATTGGTTAAGAAAAAAGTTATAGCATTTTAAAAATTAGCTATATTTCTAAAAACGGTAGGCTAACTTCACACTGGTGCTATTTTAACCTATCTTTTATATATCATTCATTTTTGTAACTTATATAATTTTGATATTGTAAGTATAAAATGTGTGAGACATGTATTTATGCCCCACCTTGTGCTGGAATTAAATGCTGCAATATTAAAAATATCATTTTTAAATGCTAGTTGAAATTGCTTTTAGATGAATGAAATTTAAATCCACATTATTATGATGAAATATAATACGCAAATACATATTTTGTTCTAGTGTAGAATTTAAATTTGCTTAATTGGTCGAGCGTTAATATAATTTAATTAAATTTGTTATATACAATATTTATTCATGAATTTAAGATAATATTTTGTAATAAACTTGCCGTGTAGCACCTTTTCACTTTCGTATATGGTCGCGGCATTGAGTATTAATTTTTGATTTGTGTGCGCCGCCTCGAAAATGCAAATATGAAATTTTAAAGGCGTCTTATTTTGTAATTACGAAGAGTACTTATTGTTTGAAATGATTTATAGTGTATGCAAATATTTAAACGATCTTTACGCAATATTTGCTATTAATTTCAAATTTATACTGCCTTTTTTTCTCTATTTGAATAGCACAACCTAAAAAATGTGCAATATTATTTAATATCACAAGTTTCAGTTGATTGTTAAGGTTGTATTTACAGTATTATAATAATTAATGTGCAATAAAGAATATTTTAGTATAGGTATCTTATCATGTATCTAATTATCTCGCATTTCATTGATAGATACTTTTAATAACTGTAATTTAGTATTGTCTGTTTAATAGCAAAACTGAAAATTTTAAATAATTAATTTGTATTGATTTACTATCTTTATATGTTGTATTTACTAATAAAACTTGTTGTTAGTGTGTCGCCAAAGTAAACATAAATGATTAAAAATGTGCACTGAGATGAAAAGAAATCACTGATGTATTTCGTTTTAAATAATACAGGTTTGATTATCTGCTATACTTAACTATTTTTTAATTTCAAAACCTTTAACCTATACTATTGACATTTTAATATCTAATATCTTGTATTATTAGTCATTTTCCTAATTTAAATTGTAAATTTGCCAAACATCCATTATTTATTAAGCGGTTGGATAAGTTTTTTCGTAATGTCTGGGGAAAAATGTTTAAATCTGCACGTACTCGTTGATAAGATTCGAAAAAATCACATCTATAGGTATTTAACCTTAACATTGTATAATAGAAATTAAACGAACAAAAATCTCGTAAACTAATGACAATTATACAATATATTACTTTAATTAATCAGTTAGAGCTTTATATTTTATAATCGTCTAACCTTTACCTTAAATTCCTTAAAGAGTGTAATTAGAGCAGACAATATATGAAATATTAATTCTAAAAAAATCTTGCACAAATTCAATGTTATACTAATTTGGAATTTCATTTGCAGAATATTATAAACCATTTTATTATTATAAAATAATGATTATTTGTTAATTTTACACACAATAACAATCATATGTGTCATTATTTACACGAAAAGTGTATGTTCGTTGGAGGTAATTAAGCATATGGGTAGGTAATTGCAAAATTTATTGCACAATTTTAGTATAATACAATAAACAAAAAAATGCAATTGACTGAAATTAAATTTAATGTTATTATTCACTTAATAAATATAATATACCTCAACCTTAAATTGATTATGGCAGTTTATTTTCATAGATTTAATAATTTATATTAGCAGATATTAAAAAAATGGTATTAATTTTAAATCTGCCATAAAAACCTCGATGTTTCTTAATTGATGTCATTGGTGCTACTTTAGCAGGGATAGGAAAATTGATAATTACTATATAATAAATTTAAGTATAGTAAAATATTCAATGCAGCGTGAAGAAAAATATAGGCATACTGTCAATGTAATTAAAAATTTGCATTGAAATCTGGTTATAAACATTTATTGCTTTGTTAAAGTTTTTAAATCCTTGAATGCGATAAAATGCTTCTTTAGCTGTTTTACTATATTCGCTAGTATTTAAATCAAGCAGGCCCATTAAAATTTAACATATTTTTCTTACGTTTTATTACAGCTATTACAACATAATTAAAAACTGCATAAAATACCAAATTGACGTTGTTCTATTTATAACTATTGAAAGTCATAATTAATTTCACTTCAATCTTATATTGCTGAAGTGTTAAATCTTTATATCTATGTCGTATTCCGCAAGATGATAAGAAAATGTTAGATGCGTGTTATAATGAAGCTGTAAAATAACAATTGATTTAGAACCGGCTTTAACTGTTTATTTCATTTGAATAATAAATCAATACATCCACTGAGAGCATTTTAAGATAAACCGTAGCAGATTGCCAAAAAATGTGCTACTGTGACAAAAAGCTTGAATTTCTAACGTTTTTTAATTGAAATTATTTGCTGAATAATCTATTCGACCGTTACCATTGCTTTTTTTATGTTTGACAAAGAAAGCATGTTGTTGTTATTTATATAAATAATATAATGGAATATTAGCAAATTGTTAATACAGCATCTTCCGATGGATTAATTGCACGTGATTTCTATCGTTTTCAAGTTCAAAACGTTTGCTAAATAAATATTGGCTTTGTCAAAAACTTGTTTTTAGCTTTTATGAAAAAATATTTGTTATTATTTTTTTAACGCAATAGCAGAATGTGAAAAAAATAACACGCGGAATTTCAACACAACATTTGATGATAAACGTTTATTGCACTTAATTTGTAAATTAGCGAGTTTTTTATTGTTTCGAAATTGCGACGTACAATTTTCGAACAAGACACGAAATTATCAATAAATTATTTCTACATAATGATTTATGACTTTGGGATGCGTTGAATTTTTTTATGTACTCATCATAATTTCCATAATCTTAACTAGCAATTATAACTTTTTTTATATTATGTACAATAATCAAATTGCAGCGACGACCTATTTCAACATAAATAATTTCGTAATGTATTCTTCGTATATGCAAAACAAAACTGATTATTACCTCTAAATTGGAAATGTAAAATAATAAAAATCAGCTTAATGCAAATAAATGTGTTGATTTTAATGTGTAAACGGTGAAATTCAAGGTGGCGATTTATTTTTTTTTTTATTTTCAAATATTCCAAGTTTTGTATAGATGGAACGCTATATGCGTGCAATAGGTCACCACCAATGCTAATAAATATGTAAAGGTTAGAATACAAACAATTAGTTTCATCAAACATACGCGCCAAAAGACAGAAAACACTTTGCGCAACTATTAAAAAAAACACATCTTCACATGAATAATTTTGACTTTCACAATTTACACCTTCCCAAAAAAATTTGAAGGCCCAATTCGCAATCTGGACAATTATTAGATAACAACCAATTTTCTAATTTCGGAAAAATTAAAAACGCTTCCTGCAATTGAGAAACGCTTTATTATTCTTCGTACATACAAAAAGTATTAATACATTTCATTGCACAACAATAAATTGTACATTTTTTTAGTATTCCTAAATTTACTATGCAGTACGCATCTCTATTTCGCATCATTAAAACGTTAAAATATTAATTATTAAAGTACATAAATAAAGTACGCTAATTGTTTATATTGATTCTTCGGATTAAAATTTGTTTGAGCTCTAAAATTACTGTTTTCGTCACTAAATTAATATTCATAATGCTTGTTATTATGAATGTTTAATTTCTTATTCTCGCGTATCTTTAAAAAAATGTTATTGTTAAAACTACTTGCATAAAAATGTATATTAATTTGATTAAATATACATAATTTATAACTTCCTTTGCGAAAAAAACTAATATTAATGGTATTTATAATTTTTTTGTAAGTCATACATCTTGAACATGAAAAAAATGATTTATGATATAATAAGTAATTAAGAGTATCGATTAAATATTATATTATACGCGGAAAATATTAGAAAAACGTTCTTTGTAATGAAAATAATGTTTTAAGTACGTATGGACAATTTATTAGGAAAGTTTATAGTTATTACAAAAGTGTTGAATAAATTAAATATATTTGTGATTAGATTTTATTTATTTAGATAATTCAATAATTTCACAATCTTTTGTCTGTATTCATTATGCAAGTGTTGAATTTATCATAAAATATTAATATTGTTGAACATTAAATGGTTTAATTGGATGCAGCGTTAGAAAACGGCGAAAAGGCATTTAATTTGTGGCGAAATTTATGCGTTTCTTAACCAAAATACATTAGTTTGTGGTCAAATCAATAGCATTCTTAATTTCATATAACCATAAATTTGATCGACAAAAAATGTGCACGTCTACATTTCTAAACAAAATCGTAAAACTTTATGGTTTATTTGTTATGAAATGCTAATAGAAATTGAAGAAAGCGAACAAAACATTTAAAAGATCGAACCGAATGCATTTCAATTACATCAACTTTCTTAAGATTGTATATCTATACCTATAAAAAATCATATATCTACCGCACCGAGAAAAAAATTGTAACATTTTGACAGCAATAATTCGCAATATTCAAATTATTATTGACATGTTACATAAATAAAAACAACAAGTTTCTAATTTAAATTAATATCTGTTTAATCTCACAAATTTAGTATTATATAATATGATTTGGGCTAGTTACTAAATAGTATCTAAACATTATTGCATAAGTTTCATCTATAAACATATAAATATAGCAATAAATAATTTATAAATCGACAATAACTATTACATTACTAAAACCACAAAATATTATTGTTTCAAATTAATTATAAATACAATTATTTTTAATCTTACCTTATGAATAATAGTATTTTATTTATGTCAAGGTTACGATTGAGTATCATTAATTATCAATCGAAATATTAGAAATTAACGAAATCGCGCCGCATTTCACGTTTCGCCATCATCCATGCAATTACAATAATATTTTATTTAATTTTTGTATGTATGTATATGTAGATATGATTACGTTTATATGTATGCACAGAGTCAAGGTGCGAAAAAATGCAAATAAACTATTTGTTGCGACCATGCATTATTTTATTTGTTGATTAATAAATGAACAATAATAAAAAACTTGGAATGATTAACATCGCGCACGTAATTATTCAACGGCTCGGCTGTTTTATAATTTTCAATGGTAGAATGCAATGCAATGCCTCGTCTGCCTTTTTACGTTATTACACATTATTTTTACTTTAGATTCAAGTTTCACTTTCTTATTTTACACGTGTGAGTATTATACATTTGGTAAAGAAATCTCTCGCCCAAGTTCAGTGAAAGTTTTTTTAATGCTTTTAAGGTCAACCATGAAAAGTAAAAATTTTATTTATTTTATTATTATAGAATAATCGAAGGAAAGTTATATTATCATTGTATAATATGGGAATTAACATATTCATTAGAAATAAAACATGTAAGATTGTAATGATTGTTAATTTGAGAAATGTTTTCGAAATTGATTTGCATTTGTTCTTTCTTGCGTTTAATAATACAGTGGTCTTCAAATATCATTGGATTCCTCTAAATATTCTAGGTGTACACATTTATAAATAAATCATTATTTAATGAAATTCCTAGCGACTTAAATAGTACTACAAATAACACAAATAAATCTAAATTTCGATATCTTATGTATTTTAGACTACTAATAAAAATATTTATTTAACTAGTACAATATTCTTTCTTAATTTTAATGAATGTAGTCCCTTAAATAACATTAATCATAGCAATGTTATTTTAATTTTCTTCATAAAGAAGTAACCGTAATTGTAATACATTTTTTTCTGTGTAGTGTTATGTTAGTTTGCATGCATGCAAGTATTTGGGTTGGACAGGCCTGCTTCAAGAATTCCATAAGTCGACAATGTTTGAAGACCACTGGTTTATTATATGCAATATAGTTTTATGCTCCTGGCTGCTTTTAACGACGAAAATTGCACAATTACATTCCTTTTTTTATTTTGTAAATTAATCCTCAACTCGAAAATTTGTATTTTAGTCAATTAATTATATAATTTTTCATTTCTTAATGTGTACTTGACTCGCAAATATATTCATTAAACTTACATGATTTAAAGCTTCTTATGTAAATAGCAATCAAAATTTCTAATTCAACTTTAAGCAATTTTAAATAATCTAGCAATTTGTTAATTTGTCATTGGATTCGCAATATTAACAATTTTGAATTAATGATGGTAAGTTGTAATAATATTTTTACAAAAAAACACACTAATGAATTCATGTATGTATTTAATTTCCAAATCATAAATTATTAATTGAGCATAAAAATAGCAATCCTAACTTATTAATGATGTATGTAATGTCTTTTTTTATAAAACCTGGAAAACACGAAACAATAAATTATTTAAATGAATTGTATTTCCATACAAAACAATAACTTTAAATCTGTCATTGGGAATTAATTAATTAATTAATATATTTTCGTATAAAAATGATATTATTTGAAAATAATGAGGGTGTAGCACTAACAATGTGTATTAATTCTAGATCCTTGTCTGTTTATTCTACGATTTGCTGCCAAGTTGGAATTTGGCTCAAAAACTCAGGAAGTTGCTAATACGGCGCTAAGATTAGTACAAAGAATGAAAAGGGATTCGATTCATTCCGGACGAAGACCGTCAGGACTTTGTGGAGCTGGTAAATATAAAATTATTAATTAAAATGCGATTATGCTATTAATGGAAAATGATATTGTTTCCAGCTCTTTTAATGGCAGCCAGACTGCATGAATTTAATCGTTCCAGCAGTGACATAATCAAAATTGTAAAAGTACATGAATCGACTTTACGAAAAAGGTAATATTATTGTTGTTATATTTTTTTTGAATTATGTTATATTTCTATAAGCTCATTTGTTACGCACAACTTTATTAACGATATATGACATAAGAATTTGCTCAATTTCTAACGCTGCTGACGACTTTCTTGCAATTTTTGTTACTTTACTGAACGAATGTGCAGACATGAACACTTATCCTTGATTAATCGACCAAAAATATTTTTCTATACTTGTAGTGTACGTAGGTGCAACAATCGTATCGTTTAATGTTTTAGCAATGAATGTTAATTAAAACTTTTGTATGTGTGTATTTGTATTTATATTTACAAGGTTATTCGTTAAGAACTCTTTAAACAGACGCAACACTCCAGAAAAAAAGTACACTCCTTGTGAGGTTAAATTATTATTTCTTATACAACAACAATCATCTTACGAGTGGAATTTAATTTTTATTTAAACATCAAATTTGTTTTAGTGTAGATAATAGACAAAATTAACCTCCATTGCACAATTTTAAATGTTAAGCATCACTAACATTTTCAAATTAATTAAATAAATGTCACTTTATTGTACTATTTGATATTGCAAAATATGACATACGTTTATTGTCTACGCGAACAAATAAATATTGTAAATTGGTATATTTTATGACTGACTGTTTTATTTTTTTAACATTAAAATATTTCATAATGAGAATGACGAACGGTACCTGATGATATAAATATTGAATTCTATTTCAAATCACAATTTCATTTCGTTCACGAACATCGGCGTTTCTTGTAAATTAAATTATACCTATTTTAGAAATTCAAAGTAAATATGAAATGAAGTGAAAATTTGTACATACTGCTACTACAACATACATGTGCATTCATACTACTATATCTCGAAGATTTAAACGAACACTTGTTGCAAATTTGACATATCTACGAAAAAGGTTTACATGATTTCATTAAAATGGATTTTCTGCTAACAAAAAATACCTATATACATTAGATCGCAAAACGCGGACGCCGTATGTTTATTGATTTTTAATTGTACATAAATCTGAAAGATTAATAGAAAAACTGTGAAAATTAAACTTATGCATGCGCATTGCATTTATCTAACTACGACTAGAATAGCATAAATGGTATAGTTCTTTTAATATTCAACGATCTCAAATAAACTACGACTCTTTCCAATTTTATATTAAGTCAAAAGTATTGATTTTGTTTAAGTAAGTACAAGCATATACAATATTTATCATATAATGATTGCTATTATCTGAGTTCGTATAGTAAATTGAATTATCTAAGAAACACGTAAACAGTTTTTAAGTTTATTGAAAAAGATTCATTTTAATATCTGAATATATAAATGAAATAAATGGTGATTTGCATAATGGACATTGCAATTATAATATATATTAATTTTGAAAGAGAACTAAGTGCATTGGCGATAACATTTTACATGTTTATTATTTAATAATTCTTAATGTTAAATGGGAATTAAAAAGTTGACACTCTTAGTTACTATTAAAGAATCAATGTATTTGCATCATTTACCTATATGTATTTGTAATTTGATTGAGACGCAAACCCTTTCATATCTCAATTTATGTATAAATAGATTTGGGCTAGATGTATATTTATTAAAATGCAAATTAATAAATAAAAAATAATAAAAAAATTCCCACTTTTTAATTTACTGTACATTTCACAATCTAAAAATAACATCAATCGAATATATGAAATATTCCGGTCGGATTGTAGGTCTGGATTAAAAATTGAATTATGAATATTCTATATAGGTATTCACAACCTGTAAATCAGCAATTATAAAGCATTAATTAATTGTAAGTGATATGTGTGTGTTTAGTTATTATACAAATTGTAGCATTTATACAGAATTTAAATTTGGCTTCATTGTAATTACTATTTTTTATATATTTAATAAATTTTCTATGGCTGCTTCATTAATTTATAGCATTTTAGATTATCCGCACATAAATATGCCTAGCACCTCCAAATTCGTAATAAATTTTATTTTGTTTTAAAGCCGCTTGAATCCATAGTCAACATTTAATAGGTCGTAAATTAAAAAATCGCGCTACCTTACAATCTATCTTAATTTGTAGCGAACTAAACGTTTATCACTTATTAATAACTGCTATAATAAAATTGATAACGATTTATTAAAACAATGATGAATATTAATTAATTCAGTAATATGTGGTTTATTAAGGCATTCACAAGCACAACATACATACTTGTGGAAATTAATGATGTGTAATGCGCTAATTGAATTTGTTATTACGGATAATTGCCAGTCTTCGAAGACGCAACTACACATTACCATCAAGCCTGACATCCATGGGAAGTAGATTTCGACTGAAAGATTGCCTAGTTTAATTAATCGTGCATAAATAGATGATAAAATTGCAAATTAATAAATCCACACACCTAATCGGTTTTTAATAAAAGTTACTACAGAAATTTAATCACGTTTAATCTCTTGACACAATTTGAAAGTTTGAATGTTAATTGCACTAGTAGGTCCAATTACTAAACCATTAACATTTGTAATGATGTAATAAATTGTTGAAAATTTTTAACAAGTAGGAGTAAAATTTTAATAAAAAAATATTTGTGTTACATTTCAACAATTCGAGCTCGGTAATGTGTAAAAAATACAATAAATTATACGGTTTAAAATGCGCCACTTAATAGTTTATGTCGTTCTAGTTAGTGTCTTAGAAAAACAAAAATTGTATATTAATGTCATCTTCTAGAAAGCGCAAAAAAATTGATAACACGTCACGTTTATCTACTTTTTTATGACGACATTTTGCTTTACAATTTTCTTAGAATGAACATAAACCCGTCATTTTATTCCTGTAGCTATTTTTAATTATTAGCATCTCCGCAGTGAAAACAATTGTATGACCTTTGACTGTCGATGAATAAAACATAAAAGGGATTATGTTTCACATCTGAGCGCATTAAAAATTCAAATGCAATAAAAATCCAATTTCACACAAATTGATTTAATTGTTATGTTCTAGGCTTATCGAATTTGGCGATACACCGAGCAGTGCATTAACATTGGAGGAGTTCATGACGGTAGATTTGGAAGAGGAACAGGATCCGCCATCGTTCAAGGCTGCGCGGAAAAAGGATAAGGAACGATTACAGAAAGTATGCGATTAATTGATTATCATTCGCTCAAAACAATCTAAAATTCGTCAATTTTAGTTAATGGAAGAGGAAGCCGACAGTATAACGGAACTACAAAAGGATATCGAGCTACAACTCGAAAAAGATAGCAAAACGAGACGACGACCGCGATGTATGTTGTTTGAATTAGCAATATAAGTAATATAATTATAATGATTGATAATAATGATTCGTTGCAGATCCAACAAGCCAAGATGATACGGAATCGGAAGACACGGATAAATTCATAAAGGAATCGACACTGGGAACAATACAACAGCTGATTGCCGATGAGAACGTTGATGATCCAGATTATGAAATTCCCGTTAAGGAATTAGGTTTGTGATGCTTGCATTTACTTTTGTAACGACATTCGTAATTATTTCAAACTAGTTCTCAAACGATTTTTACCATTTAATGGCGCTGTAATCAATTTCTCATAGTAAACAATCCAATGGGAGTAAAATTATTCAAGTGTGTAAACCTATATAATTTGATTTTCTACAATAAATTAATTAATTAATTAAAATTCATCTGTTGATTTTGATTTGAGCTGCTGCTGCATTTTAATTGTTGCACTAAACAATTTATTATTATACATCTGCATCTTTGTAACTAACGACAATCTCGTTAACTTTTTGTTGTATGAAATTAATAATTAGAAACTATTTTGTATCTAATTATAAGTACATAAATTTTTAATTGAATAAATAATGCGATAAATTTTAATTAAAAATTGACTAAAAAGTGTTACGCAACCCATATTCTATTAATTATTCATAAAAAAATGTTTAATGAATAAATAAATTACATTTTAATTAAACATTATAAATGTAGATACGTAATAGATTTATAACTTTTCTTAAAATCGCGCTTCATTGTTTAAATAAAATAAAATTTTAAACCAATATAAGATCTTTCTTAGAAAGTCGTGCACAAATTTGACGCGCTTCTGTGAAACGATAATCCGTTAGTTTATAAACAATTGCAGGATACAACTATGCACTTTAAGTAAACATAAACTATCAAATCGTTTAACTACAGTTAGTTCTTATTAGTAGAATAAACATGAATTCAATCATTTTGTATTAAATAATATGCAGCAAAATTCATTTATAGCGTCATTCAAGTGGAAATCGAGAATGTAATACGAAATTATATTGTAAGTGCATTAAAAAAAGTTCAAGAGCACGAATGTGAGTATAAAATATATAATTAAAATTGGAAAATATAGTTCTGCTACTACAATTAAATTTAATTTTATATCACTTTAACAATTGTAATACTGTAGTACATACACATGTTCTTTAAGAGTGGCTGGCTACGAAGAATTTTTAGAGCAAATAATTTCCAGGCGGAAAATTGTTTACTGATTCAAAATAGTTTAGCAGCAACATTTTTTGAATAAAACTTTTAATTGTTATTTACTAACAAATTCAATTTATCTATTAGGTCCTAATATAGCAAGCATGGGCTTAGCAAACTCGTTGGACGATGTTGTCAATACTACGAACACAATAGACGAGGAAGTCGATTTAACTTTCGACGATATTGATGATGCCGAATTGGATTCGTACATTATGAATGAGGACGAATTTCAGTACAAAAACGGTCTATGGCATAAAATCAACAAGGAGTATCTGGAGAATATGAAAAGTAAGTAATGCAACGACGCGACTACTGTGATGAAATGCAGATTAGCTGATTTATTTGTATTTACAAGTCGCAATAAATTTAAAGCTGAATTGAAATGGATGTTCCTAACACATTAATTGTATGTTCGTAATTAATCTACATTAAGTCTATTATTAGGTAAATTCGCGTCGTTATTGTTTTGATAACAGCTTGAAAATTTACAATGCAATGCCATCAATCATAAATCTCAGCCCCTTTTCTATGCGTGCATGTAAAAGTAAATATAATACAGAAAAATTACCAAACAATCACGGTAGGATTTGTTTTGTATTTTATAGCGTATGGCTTAGCGACGTCGTTTCATTTTGAATGTAAATATGAATGTTATTTTACAAAAACGATATGATTTTTTGTGTTTGACTGCGACGGCGGATGGATAACAATTATTATTTGCTTATTCTCTGATACAATGATTTTGTAATAATCATCTATGTTATTTGTATAGTTAAAGAAGAAAAAATGGCAAAAGAAAAAGAGGAAGGTAAACCGGAAAAGAAAAAACGACGCAACGTGCGGAAGAAACCAACGACTGGTCCGAGCGGATCTGCCGGCGAGGCCATAGAAAAAATGTTGCAGGAGAAGAAGATATCAACAAAGATTAATTATGATGTGCTGAAAAGTTTAAAGACAACGACATCACAAAGTGATAGTATTAGTGAGCCACCATCACCTGCAGGCAGTTTAACTTTGAAAAGGTACCATTTGGGTGTTTTAATTAAATTTTATTTTATTATTAAGGAAATGAAAATGTCTGTCGCGCGCTTTTAAAATCGTCCATAAAATGTGCACTAGAAGATGCAGTTTAATTAACTTTTCCACGTAATAACAAAACAAGGCATAATTATTTTAAATTTATAGACGGCGAAATTCATCAATTTCAAGCCAGCCTGATTTATCGCTACTACCACCGCCAACACCGCCTCCGCCCAGAAAGATCGCCAAAGTTAATGTGAATCTTAAAAGTAAACGAGCTAAAGAATCTTATGGACTTCCAGTCAGCGATAGTGATAGTAATGCTAAAACCGAATCGACGCGGAAAGATGACAATAAAGATGGTAAAAAGGAAGAAGGTAATTTCATTCATTTATTCATTCATATCGTGTTTTTGTTGATTAAATTTCCTTATTATTTTTATAGCTTCGGAAGATGATTACGATGATTATGAGGACGAAGAACCCACAAATGAAATGGGCGTAATGCAGTTGCTCCAACAACATCGCGATGAGGATGAAGACTATTTTGCCACGGGATACGATGACGATGAATATTAAAATGTGATAATTATTGTATAATTTATTAATAATTTATTTTCTATTGTTGCATCCATTACGTATTTTGAAACTTAAAAAAATAAAGTATTTTCAAATAAAACTGTCGCAAGTTTAAACGCATGCTGTTTCACGATTTACACTTCTTTGTTATTACATAATAGGCTATAACAGTATGCAACTAAATAAGTGACTTGGCATAAAATTTTGAACTTCATCCAATTTAATATTTATAATATTCTTTATAAATAGAAGAAAATCAGCGAGCAACAATAAATGGAATTATTAAATTTTTTATTTTTTATTAATTATAATAAATTATCAATTTCAAATAATATGACACTTAGATATTTTTTAAGTTATACATTTTACTAATTATATAGTAAATTGCTGATTTACTCTTACATTTTTTAATTAAAAAGTGTTTTGATTAATTTCGCATTAATTAACTAGAACAATAGGTAGAGAGCTATTATTGAGTGGCATTATCACTGCCAAAAAGAATGTGTTTTATTGCTTTGGTACTCAGTCAAACTAAAGTTTATTTTTGTATAGCAATTGCATACATTAATCTCAAATTAAACATTTTCAGTACGTCACCGAAGTGTATATATAGACTTAGTTTCAGTATCGAAATGTGGTGGAGGTAAAATAATATAAATTTATTTGTGCAGAGTTACGAGGTGTTACCTAAAAGTACGACATAATTTATTCTGCCTATTGACTTAGTACACAATTCAACCGACAGGTAGATTGATTTATTAACATTGTGCATCGTTCATACGTAATTTATTCAAATAGTTGCATATGGAAGTTAGTGCGTTGTTATGTTATGGTTACACACCGCAAACAACTGATTGATTTTTAGGTCATTGATTTTAATTCGCCACTGCGCCACTAGAAAATTGCTAAAAAGCGCCCCACCATCGAGATGCTGCACCCAATTCAACATAATAATATCAATGCAGTGTGTGTGTAAGATAGTGCAAATCGCAATGGCTGAAAACACCGAGCCGGAGATCGAAGAAGATCCAGAACCGTATCCACCATGGAATTTTTCTTGGGTGGTTGAGAATGAGCTCGCTTGCATGGCATGGCCACAAACCAAATTAAATTTAGATTATCTGGCTTCCGTCGGAATTCGACATCTAGTGACTTTGTCGGGCGAAAAAATGCCACCAATTGAGGGCTACACTAAGCTCTCGTGGTCGTTAATACCAGTCAATGAATTTGAGGATCCAACGCTTAAGCAAGTGATTCAGTTTATCGACGTTTGCCAAAAATCGCAGCTTCAAAACAAGGTTTGTCAGCTAGATCAGTGATTCTCAAAGTGGAGGTATCAGCTCAATAATATTTTGGGGAATCCCAGAAATAATTAAAAATCTTATTAAACTTAAAAGTGCCTCAATGTAGTTCAGTAAACGAATATATTTAATTTGTGGACAGAATTACGTTATGAAAACTAATAAATTGTTGGTAACTTATTTTAGTTTCGCAAATTTTATTTGCACTTACTAGAAATTCAATTTTCAAAGTGTAAAATAATTTGCCTACAGTAATTCATTACACCATCAGTATAAAATTAACTCCCTTTCACACACATACGCATTCGTTGGAGTCCTTTGGCATTTTTAAGTGCAAAAAAGAATCGCAGGCCGAATGCTTTGAGAAACACTAAACTAGATGATGAAAGTTGATGAAAAATATTTGGTAAATCTCCAAACTTGGAAAAATATTTTCATGACAGTTTTGAATAGATTGAATATTAGCTCATCTCTAATTTTCAGAATAATTTGGACATTTACCAACTGCCCATTCATAAATGTCAACGTTAGTGCTATATTTGGAGCCAGCATTAAATAGTTATCTTTAATTAATGATTTTTAGCCAGTCGGCGTGCATTGTCGGATGGGTCGAGGCAGGTCAGGAGTAATGGCCGCTTGCTATTTAGTACGATTCAAAGATATGTCACCTGAACGTGCTGTGACCGAGGTTCGATTGATGCGACCGCATTCGATTGAAACACCCGAACAGGAGCGAGCTGTTAAGCGATATTTCGATTGTCTGCGAGGAACGCTGTCGTGCGAAGGCGCGGATGATACGGAAAACTTACCAATTGAATGAAAACGCCACTTGTCTTTTCCATTTTCGTTCGCTTTCAAACCGTATCTACTTCAACATCCCACTTGAAATGACAATAACAACGAATTTATATTTTTGAAACAATACGGGATAAAAACCGTTTTTTTGTTTCACTTTAAATTAGATTTTACAGCAATTTTTTTGCATTCAATGTCAGTGGCAAAGACCGTTCGGTTATATTTTCTATTGGTCGTGTTCAATCATGCGAAGGTCGTGACCAATCTTTTTTGTATATATAAAAACTTTCAAATAAAAAAGTTATTGTAGTTGAATATTTTCCTACACACACATTTGTTGTTGTTACTTTGTATAATCAATTTGCTATTAATAATAATCACATTTTTTGAAATTAGCAAGCATTTTTATTTAGCGTATATTATTCATAATTAATCAAAATTTATGTACGTATTTAAAAGTTTTAATGGAAAGATTTTTAAGTAATTACATTTAAAGTGTACTCCTTTAAAATAAATCATAAAACCGAAAGAAATGCGCACGGGTACGAGATTAAATTAAACGAACATGGACGTTAAAAATTAATTTAAAATTTAACTAAATCAAGAAAGTGCAACTTGTGCAAGTTTCAAGTTCAAGTTGATGTTAAATAGTTTGCTCAAAACTACCAAATTTAAGCATCATTAATCTGATTTGCCCTTTTCCAACTTAAATATATTGAAATAACTAAAACAAATTTATAAGTGTATAAGTTAGACTAATTAATAATTAATTGCTCTTAAACTAAATATGGGTTAATGCAGAAAGACATACTAATATTTAGCACGAACAGTTTATAGACCAAGGATCGTAAAATTCCACTTTAATTTCAAAGTAAATTAGATGAAATGGATAATCAAAAGTGCTCAATTTAGCTCGGTACATAATTATTGATTATTTATACGTAATTAATAGTTATAATCTTCATTTTACAAAGCAATGGCTTAGACTAAATAAATAAGTAAATAAATATTTAGCAATATGGCAAAATCAATATAGGTAAAGAATTTTATTTATTTATTGGCATATACGATAGATAGCGATTTTATTTTTAAACCGAGATAGTAACATTCAGCTTTGCGTCCATCACGTAAAGCCAATTTTAATTCATCTAACTAATTTAAAACATTTAATTAAGAGTAGGTATGTTCTTTTTCCTTCCCATTGAATACATTTAACTTGAAATGACAAAAGCTGAAATGTAAGCCTTAATAATTTCCAGAATACTCATAATTACAAAATCAATTCTGACTAAATTTATGTAAAGTAGCGCGAGGCAAATAGACAAAAGAAACAAATAATAATTTGGTAATGTCACAATTAATAAAACTTTACGTTGTATTCAAATAACTGCTTTAATTTCACCGCGCCTTCACATTCACCTTATCACATTTATGAACAAATACAAATCAAGTCCATTTTCTTTTTTTTTGTAAGTTGTTGTTTGCTAAATAATTATTTAAACAATGCAATTCAATGTTTGATATTATTTATGTATATTTTTGTTGTTATTTTTATTTTTATCAAACGCAAAAGTTTTAATATCCGAATTGAAATGTAAGGTCACTTTCAAAATATTAATAAAGCTGATGCGTACAGTTTTCATTATTAAAAATCACGAGTAAATATGATGTAGATTGTAGAGTAATATTAATAAAGTTATTTAATCGAGTTATTTGGAAATGTAACAAATAATAGGTTTAATTAAAAGCAGATCCGTTGTTATCTAAAATAAATAACGTTCGTATAGTTTGGCAATACAATAAAAACGTATACTTTTTTCAAATGATTGTAATTATATGAAATTTATAGATATTAATAAACATCGGGAGCAGAAATATTTTTGTTCGAATAGCTGTCAATTACAAAGCCCGATTGGTGTCATTTATTGTTTATGTGCGATAAACAAGCAGTCAGTTTAATTCACCGCGCTGAAATACTTATTATGATTATTTTTAATGTGCAGGTAGAACATTTCATTTTCTGTTTAACATTCAATATTTATATTTGCGCACTTTATTTGTCCGCAATTTATGAATCAATAATTTTAATTTTATAATTTAATTTAGAAATTGCATGAATAGATGTTATAAAATTGTTGAAACAAGTGTATGTTCTCTTTTATCGTTGTTTGACTTGCATAACATACTAAGTTTATGTTTACTAAATTTATAAAATATTTAATTAGCTTCAACTATGCATGCAGCACCATTCGTCTTTGTAATCAATTTTGAGGAAAATTATTCTTCGCGATACAAACTGGAAATAATCAAATGCACCAATGTTAGATTGTATTGTAAAATGAATTATTTATCTATATGCATTGTTTCAAAAATAAAACATTTTAAAGTATTCATAAATAACTAAACAAGTCACAACAATATCTACAAAAAGTATATAGAATAAAATATTCGCAACCATAATATAATATTGTATAAGCAATAAAGCTTATCTTGTATGTTGAACATGCAATAATATTATATATAAACTAAATTTTAATTTATTTCTTGAAGCATACCGTTGATCTAGTTAGATCTAAGTATCGTTGGATAATACATAAGACCGAAAACGCGAGCAACATAATAAACCGTTCAAGCAAACATTTTTAGACACTTTCCATTCATTAGGTACTTATTAAAATTCAGTGCAACGTTGTGATCATTTGTTTCCAATTTTTCTAACCAGTGTGCTATTTTTTTTACAAACTATATACATAGCGGTTAACAGCCCGCAGTAATTGTGGCCAAACAAAAGCGTACGGCTTTTGGTATTTTATTACTACTAAATTATTTTTTATATACTCTGTACAGGGTGCGAGAAACAACGGGGTTTTTTCAACCATTTTCCCTGTTAAATAAGCTACCCAACTTCATAAGGACGCACTATAACATAATTACTTAGTTAGACATTTATATTTTTACAATTAACTCACTAGTTCAGGTCTTATGACCTATGTATAGTAGTATAGATTAAGGTAGTGTCGCTAAGCCACTCACTGTGTACTAATGCAGTGATGCGAAGGGACCCCATTGTATATAGTTTTTACTTTCTCTTGTACATATGGTTTTCTAAGTTAAAAATAATACAGGGTGCGATAAGAATATATTGCACTTATCAAAAAAATAGATATAAACTGCATAACGTAGCAAATAGAGAAATGCTATACATACGAATAAAATAGTTTGTTTGCTAAGGCTTGGTGAACCATGATATGAAAATCTAAGCTAAAAAATACACTTCTTGGAAGCTCTGGAAATTAAAAAAGCGCTCAATTCCGTTAATAAGCTAAAGAATGAACAGAAATATGTAAGCAACTCGCCTTTCATTGAACTATGATATTATTGTAAACCAAGCTGCTAATCCAATTTCCATGAATTTTTGTTTTGTTTTTCTACCCGTCGTAACATTTTTCACCCAACACTCTAGTTAAATTTAAATATAAATTGTAGTTTAAGTTATTTTCATTTCTGTACTGATGATGAACAGTCGAAACGCGTTGATATTTAATAAATTTTGTAAGACCCATTCCTGTGTTTCTTACCTTAGATTTGATATACGTACTGTTTAGAGTAAGGTATGTAATTAAAACACTCTTAAGGTGTCTCCATGTTGTGGTCAGATGCATCAAAGAAATTTCAGAAAAATTATTGAAAACACTGTGTCAATGCGGAGTATAGTGCTAAATAGGCCACTATACAAAATTTGTCTCACAGTTCTTTCCGAAATCCAAAGCAGCTGTAGAATATTTCCGTATTAAATGCGTTGGAGGCAACTCAATTGAAGCTTTTGAGAGAGAGTTTGCATACTGTTCATTAACACGCACAAAAGCTCTCACTGCAACATTGATGAGCACCTGACCATTAAGACACCACTATAGTTATTATACAGTGTGTTGTTAAATTCTCCCAACAACGTTTAAAGAGTGAAAACAGCTAGTATGAGGGTCAATTAGCACCATAGAGAGATACATTATGGTGTCACAAAATTACATTCAACGACGGAATGTTCTATTGTGATTTTGCTTTGTCATATTTTTTACTATCACTTCTGCAACGTTGTTGTTCGAACAACTTAGACCTAGTGCGGCGAAACGAGAATTGTGTAGAAAACAAAGTTTAAAATATTTGTTGATACCTTTTGGTGAACTATTATTATAGCATAAAAAGAATAATTATATTGTATTAATTAAATTAAATTAAAAAACACGTGGTTTTGACTTACTATAAATTTTATTTAAGTAAAGTCTATGCGCATTTAGTCTATACAGCCATCATAAGGACTGATGTATAGTAAATGAAAACCAAGTGTTTTTAATTAATTATTATTCTTCGATATTGTGTAGAAAACTCTAACATGTAGACGATAGATAGTATAGGCTAGGGATCTTTCTACGCAATTTACATTTATCACACAGTATTAATGCAAATCATGAATTTATTTATAAAATTTGGAATATCTAGTACACATTTTGACACATAAACTGACGAATTTGATTGGTTTGCTAATGCATTGTATAGAGTGTTACGCATCATATCAGTACAATCAGCACCAGGCCTAAAACGAAAATTTTGAATACAAAAAGACGTAAAGCCTTATATGGGACTTACAAATTATTTCAGAATATTATTATAGTTTTAAGAATCCTTTACATATGCTAAAGATTTTGGAACATACGGTATAGTAAAGATTTGGTACAAGCAGCTTGTTATTTTAGCAGTCAATTAATATTGAGAGGGGTGTCAATTGTACCTTGGTTTTATGTAATAAATAATAGATAAGTGACTGCAAGGATTTGTTTGAACATCAAAATTAGGTGCAATGCAAGCCAATCATTTATTTTCCTTATCTAAAAGAAAAACCTTTGCGCTTCTACCTACTGTAACGACATCCTAATGTTTATATTAATGTAGCAGGTATTTTTATGACACCCTGTAGAAAAATATAGATTTTTGATGTTAAAATTTATAACCGGCATTTTAAGCAAAAATTACCTCACTTTATTTGTATAGTAGCAAATTATAAATGAACAATATTTCACTTAACTATTAAAGATTATTGTTTTTGTTGATTATATTATAATTGCTTCTACGAAAATAAGATTACACAATAAACTATAGGAATTGTTTTGGATGAATATCTATTAGCTTACTGTTTGAAAAAAGTAAACTATGAATATAAGATTTGTTACAGACTCTCTATTATCTGTGAGTAGATTAATATAGCACCAAAATAATTAGAAGATAGCTTAATAAACATTAAAATTTTGATTTAGCTGAAATGTTAACAGAAACTATCATTATAATAAATTTGCACCAAGAGATATTTATTGCTTGTACAAATATTTAATGAAAATTGTCTGTACTATTACAATAAAAATACCATATTTTAAGTGTAATTATTTTAACTAGAGTGTTAATTTATTGCCTTGTTTATTACCAACGCGTGATTGAGTTATGTGTTGTATATTTATTAAATTTAATAACTTTATATTCTATGCAACGTAATTTAAAACAAAGACGTTCAAAAAAATATTTATAAAAAAGCATTTACTTTTCCTTATTTAATTTTACAACCCCCAGATGTTTACCAACAATTTTTTTTTCGAATAGATTTCAACAAACAAAAACAAGACTTTCCAAAACTTTATTTTAATAAAAAAGCATATTGAGATGGCACTTAAAAATTTATTCAAATGTATTGCACATGATATAATTTATATGATGAGAATTTACTTTCGCATCATTTAATTTATTTTATTCTATTGCACATAACTTTTTGCCTCTTTAATCCGTACTTTTTAACGCTTGATAAATTTCAATTTCATGTAGAAACAAAATATATATTTGTTGGAAATTCCTCAAAGGATCAGGTTTGAAAACAAAAAAGGTGAATGATTGGATTTGAAAAACGTTTTCTGTGTGTTTTTGATCTATACACGCACATATTGTCCGGTCTGTTATCCTCTACTGACTTTGCACGAATGTTCTATAGTATAGCCCAATAATTTTTTCATCGAATAACACCTTTTGAGTACAAAAACAGATTAATTTGTTTATTGCATATACCTATTTTCAATTATGAAGGAATTAGTTCCCTTTATATCCCCGCTGCCTTTTACTGTAATTTTACAATTATGATCAAATGATGTCGTTTGACAAGTAGAAAATGAACTATTGTCAATCGAAGTGCTTTGTAAAGCTTTTAACAACAAATACCAGATGTCTATTTCTTTGATAAACAATAATAAAAATTGTCAGAAAATAAACTTAAAATAACTTTGCACAAACGTTCTATAATACAGCCCAATATTTTTTTCATCGAATAACACTTCTCGAATGCAAAAACAGATTAATTTATTTATTGAATATACCTATTTTCAATTATGAAGGAATTAGTTCGCTTTATATCTGCTGACCTTTACTGTAATTTTACAATTATGATCAAATGCTGTCGTTTGACAAGTAGAAAATGAACTATTGTCAATCGAAGTGCTTTGTAAAGTTTTTAGCAACAAATACCAGATGTCTATTTCTTTGTTATATAATAATAAAAATTGTAAGAAAATAAGCTTAAAATAACTGCACAGAATGAAGGATTTGCTAAAATGGGATGTACTTTCATCTTAAAGGGCTTTGGAGTTATATCTATCTTCACGTAAAAGAGCACTTTCGTTTGGTGCAAAATGATGTATCTTGATCTTGAATGATTAGTTCCCAACACATTAAATACTAATCTATGCGAGTCTATAAAATTTTGTAGATATACGACAGTTAATAGTTAATAGTATGATAAGGCTTTATTTACATCGTTGTTCTAAAAATAGATAATAATTTTCAACATAGATTTTGTAGCAAGACACATACTTTTTCTAATACAAATAGGTAAGAATGATTTTATATATAATTAAAAACAATAGTTTTGAAGAAATAATAATAAATAAAGTATCTTTATGAAGACTTTAAGTATATTGGAACTAGATATATCTCTTATGTAACGAACATTTTAAATGTATTTCCTCGTAAAATAAGCTTGAAATGTTTCCTAATAGAGTAAAATACTACAATAGTAATTTTAAATTTAATTTAATTTCAATAAGAATTAAAAAAAAATATCGTTTGAAAAGTTTTTGAAATAAAGAGGCTTTAGTGTCGTCTAACTACACTTTCACGCATGATGACAACTGCTAGACTTTTGTAATTATGATAACGAACAAAGGAATTAATCCGAAAAATTATTTTTAATCAAATTACAATAGAATAATTTTTTTGTATGAAACATAGTTCTCGAAGAATTTTCATTAAAACTATTTAAATGACAGAATTTGATTAAGGATTTTGAAATCTTATGTTTGTATACGTAAAGATTTTGACAAGTCAAGAAACTCTAAATGTTTACATGAGCAAATCTTAAAAGCACAACCCTACTTATTAATTATCAACATCCACCGACGTATATATATACCATAAGAAAAACACTCTTTGAGTTGGTTGGAAAATTGTAAGGCTCGTTTTGTCTGCCCGCAAGACAAGCGCTCCACACACATAAAAATCGCTCTAATTAATAAAGAGAAAAAGTACGCACAAATGGTAATATCAATGTTAATTGCAAGTGACAAATTAATGGTTGTTGCGGTCTATCCTTCGTACGCACACATTTATATTTTCTTCAATTATTACGTGCGTATAACACATCGTTGTTGTTGTTGTTTTATTTTTTTTCCTTCTAGCATGCTAGGTGGAAAAGCGCGCATGTTCATTGCGCGCTTACACTCAGGATGAAATGACGCGCTTTTCACTCAAACTTTCTCAGTTTTCCCGCTTCCAGTACGCGTTGATAACGCACCGAAACAGAATTACTCAAAACTAACGCAACATTTGTTCACGCAAAAATGTGTTATTAATTAATTCAAAGTTAATAAGCTTGCATTCCAACGATGATTTATTATCTGATAAGGTAATTATTTATTAATCAATGTTGTACGTTTTCTAATTGAATGAACTAACTCGATGTTTATTTAGTTAATTTACTTGATGCGATCTTTATTTATGCTATTGTACAATATATTATTTTCGATTAATAAGCTGCAAATTGATATTTATTCCATAAATAATTATTTTTTGCATAACTAGATAAATGGAATAACTTTCTCAACTAACCATGAAATAGATTTTAAAATAATATAACTATTTGTTATTTTAACTAACGCGATTTAATAATTTTTTTATTAATTACATACACAATACTGTTCATAAAGTTTCCATTAGGAAATTTGCTTTAAAGTGATTAAATGCACTCACTCTACAAGTTTATTTTGCAAAGTATGAAAAGAATTAAATAATTGACTAAAATATATTAGGAGTATTTTCGATTAATAAGTTGCAAATTGATATTAATTCCATATATCATTATTTTTTGCATAAGTAGATAAATAGAATAACTTTGTCAACTAACCATAAAATAAATTTAAAAAGAATATACCTATTTGTTATTTTAACTAATGCGATCTAATACATTTTTTATTAATTACGTACACAAAACTGTTAATAAAGTTTCAGTCAGTAAATTTGCTTTAAAGTGATTAAATGCAATCTACAAGTTTACTTTCCAAAGTATGCAAAGAATTAAATAATTGACTAAAATTAAAAACAATCAGACATCAGCTTTTTAATTGTCAAAAAAAAATTAATTGGATTAATTATAAGAAAAAATGTAGCGTCTATCTGTTGAATTTACCGTCAGAATATGAAATTGTATATCTCTTTGTAATAGTGCTCTTACAATTAGGTATTTCTATTCATTATTAGCAGTTATTCATAAACCTTTTATAAAATATTCTATTCTTCTTTCATTTCGTTGCGGTTTCAATAATTTTGTTAATTGTAACTTTTTTATATGAAAAGAGATTCTTTGTATAGGAATTTCAGAGTGAAAATTATTGAAAAATTATGTGTGAAAACTTTTTTATGTGAAATATTGGGAGGAAAGTTTTTTTTATATGATGTTTTATAACTTTTAGAGAATGTTTTTATGGTGAAACTTTAGAGAAATCATTATTTTATATAAAATCAAATATTTTTCATATTTCCAAAATGTATTCAATTTATATTTATGGTATAATAAAATAATAATTGTTCATATAAAATATGTATTTAAATTTTATTATGCAAGTCTTGTTCCTGGCATAGCAATTCTCATAACAATAATATTTAAGTTAATTAATATAAATGTTTTTAAATAAAATTTTATAATATTTTTTTATAACGCAAATAAAGCATTAGATCATAAAACATTGAGAGCTAAATAGTATATCTAAAAATACGTTTTTTAAGTACTTTCAGAAAATATTTTTTATTGCAATCTGAAAAAAGCTCATAAAGTGTACATGGTTTTGAGCACACTGAGTTTCTTGTAAGACGAGGAACGTTTTACTAGTCTTACATAGAAATATTTTGTAAGAATGAAAAAGTTAACGTTATAGCTTCTTACATTTTGATTAGCTGTACTTGAATAGAACATATTCAATGAACTATAAATTATTAATATTTAATCAAAAATGTATAGTTTATAACTATAAACTTGAAATGTGGTTACTTAGCGTAATTAATAAATAATGTAGGATGTATTTAAACAGGAGGCCACTTGGACGCTCCAACCACTTTGCGAAAACATTTTAGTTTTCTTGCAAAAGGATGTTACGATTACTAAATAGTAAATTAACATGTTTAATACCTTTTAGTAACACTACAAACATTGAACTTGCGTTCATTCACAACGCGGATAGCAACAACAAAAAAGCGTTTTAAAACGTGACTTTAATAGTAAATTTTTTTACAAAAATGCGTTTCATTAAAATAACCAGATTAAATTTCGCATAAAAATCAAAATTCATACAACATAGGTGTGCGCGAGTAATGACAATTAGTGCAAAATCTAATAAAATATCATCTTAATGATGCTAATTAAAATAACTTTAAGGCAATTATTTACAAGGTGCTTACAAGATTTAATTGTTGCGCTAATTACCCAAAGCTCACATGAAAATTTGTAAATTTCACGTAGGTAAATGATAAATCGTCACACGTTAAAATATGTGGGGCATGCGTAATAGATTAAATTATTTTTCGAGCATCGATAAATTATGTTGCGAATAATGTAATATTTATAAAATAAGTAATTACGTTTATGTACTGAATTTATAATAAATCTCCTTATAATTAATTAGTGTTTCTTCTAAAATAAAATACGATAAGTGGGTGAGCGTGGATTTACATTAAACAATACATAAACAATTTTGCATTTTCAAGCATTTATCAATAATTGCATCTTAATAAACCTTTTTATTATATCCATGCTATTTTTGCGATAATAAAAAATTAAGCACCACCAGGCAATGTTTAATACATTTATTACATATTTGTATATCTAGGACGACAATGCAATTAAAAATGCAAATTAAAAATGAATAAAAATCCTACAATTGCATATAACAAAGTAGTGTGTCGCAAATTTAATTACTGCACCGGCGAACAGAAATTGAAACGTAAAAATGCTTTGCAGCGAAAATATATTACATACCAATATCAAAGTGTCTAAAAATTTCCGAGAGCAATAATTTTTAATCAGCTAATATCACCACACATATTGCAGTAAAATTCGTTTACTTGGTGATGGTGATAAGAATTAAGAACATGTTTTAAGACGTTAGAATCTTAAAGTAGATTAATTTATGCAATTTATAACCATTGCATATTACATACCAATATCAAAATGTCTAAAATTTTTCGAGAGCAATAATTTTTAATCAGCTAATATCACAACACATACTGTAATCAAATTTGTTTATTTGGTGGTTATAAGAATTAAGAAAATGTTTTAAGATGCTACAAGCTTTAAATATAATAATTTATGCAACTTATAACCATTGCATATTACATACCAATATCAAAGCGTCTAAAATTTTCCGAGAGCAATAATTTTTAATCAGCTTATATCACAACACATACTGCAATAAAATTCATTTACTTGGTGGTGATAAGAATTAAGAAGATGTTTTAAGACGTTACAATCTTGAAATAGAATAATTTATGCAACTAATGGAAGGTAAATACATTTAACTTCTAAGGTGTTCTAACCTAAAATCTGAATTTAATTGGTTGTAAGGTTTCTAGTTGAAACGGTTGACTTTTGTCTCCACATTTCAGAGGTAAAATGTAAAATCCGGTTATGTCAAAATAGAACATCCCTTTTAAAGCATTCTCACCAAATAAGACTATTTGAATCTTTATCTATTTATTCTAATAATTAAAATTGAACGATACAACAAATCGTTGATTCACAAGAAAAATGTTTATTAAAAATGAAATAAAAATTTACAAAAACGTTTCATTTTTAATAAAAATTTTTCTGGTG
The DNA here is from genome assembly GCA_030264715.1 of Adinopsis sp. GC000173. Taxonomy (NCBI): domain Eukaryota; kingdom Metazoa; phylum Arthropoda; class Insecta; order Coleoptera; family Staphylinidae; genus Adinopsis; species Adinopsis sp. GC000173. The sequence goes on along the minus strand of JARJDW010008649.1, from coordinate 44,074 downwards.
AATCAACAATTTGTTCTATCATTCAATTTTAATTATTATCATTATGATTCATCAAGCGACGGCAATAGCAAAGTGTTTTAATTTATTCTAAATTATTATTCGATATTCAAACTAAAAAAATTAAATAAAAAATATTATATATTTTATAACCGGTTTGCGTTACTTGTGCGATATTGTTAGCACTACTGTAAAAACTGTTTCAAAGCAAGAAAATGAAATTCAAAACTGCTTCCGCTAAAATCCGTTAATAGTTTGATGATATTGTACACACATACTCCTAATTCCACACATTACACGGTCATATTATCTTCATTGTTAGTAAATTTACGATAAAATCTTTTGTTACCAAAAATTTATTGAACTTTATTGCGTAAATCAGGCTTTTTTAGTTACTTCATCTACTATCGAAATGTATTATAGGGCAGGAATAGTCGGTACGCAAGAATATATAAAATATGATAGGAAAATCCCTTTACTTCCCATGCCACACGATTTATGGAACGCTTTGTGTCTGAAGTAGACATTTTTTGATAGTTGATGGCTGTCAGCACAATGTTTTGCTTACAAATGTCCAATAGAATGTATGTATTATATGCACTTGAATTTCCTGCTCTTACATACTATGCATGTCACAGTAGAGGTATATTATGGGGTAAATTTCAGCTAGGGCCAAGTAGTAATTATGGTGCTCGAATTCTATTTTGTATATGCTTGCTCTGTTTGCGTTGACTTTGTCACAGTAAAATAGAAAAGATCAAAATTGTATAGTATAGTTTTTTAAATAACAGACGTATTCTGACGATAGATAGATAAACCGCAATGGTTATAACTCAATAGTAAATAACTTGATTAAACTCAAATAGTGGAAAGATTAATGATTTTAAACTAATTCCAATAAAAATGTTTTTACTTTTGTGAATTCCATGTGTTCAGCCGCAACAATAAATAACAATTATTATAATGAAAATATATATAATATAATGGTTTTAAAAGTTTTTCAATTATGATAAAATAAAAATACAAAGCATTTTAATATTATCATAAAAAGTGGCGCTAAATGTTTTGAAAGAATTGAATCTGTTTAAATTCACTTTGTCGAAGCAAGTCTTTTTTAATTTTACACTTGCATAAATAATTAAAAAGGATAATTTTTCTAACGGGAAATAACTTTTTAGCAAATCCTTCATTATTTCGCAGAGCGCAAAGCTAATGCGATCATGTTTAAGCTATGTGCACATACAAACCGATAAAATAAAACGATTAAAGTATTCGCTAATTTTCTATATATGCATGCCTAAACATACACATGTTTAAAAATAACTTTTTGTGTTAATGTAAATGAATGATGCGAAATGGAAACTATTACAATTTATCACTGCAAAATTAAACAAATTTCGCTGCACGACTGCAAATTCAAAAACTTTATTCATTTAATCGCTCCAGCCACCCCTCACTAATATTTAATAAATCGCATAATGATAAAGCAGCTCATGAAGGAACTTTATTATTATTTGAAAGAAATAAGAATTGCAATATTTTATAACTTCGATCGAGCGATAAATCTTCGAACGTGTTGAGTCGTTGTGACAGTACATTGCATCGTCTATCATCTTCACAGACAAGCACTGCTTAAATTTTCAAAATAAAGTCAGCACTGATGGCACCCGTGTGTGTGGGAAAATGGACAAATTCTAGTTTCGACATGCAACACATTTCATTAATTCTCGCCGTGTACGTGGAAAATTAAAAGCTAAATGGTTGGTGGTTGTGAGCTTGAAATAATTATTATTACATTTTCAAAATGATGCAACGAATTTAATACTAAATTAAAACTAATAGCACGTCATTTATAATTTAAACACGCTAATAAAAAAATACAAATATACGAACATTGCATGACTTTCATTCAATTTAAACCTCAACAATTAAATTTATTGTTTGGTCAACTCATAAGCTTTACTAATAACAGATATATCTAATTATGCACTTATTAATGATTGTGGTTCATTTTAATAATTTTACAATTTCATAGTTATTAAAAATGTATCAGATTTGTTTATATTTTACGTGCGACATGCGATAAATTCAAACAGCCTGAACCAATAACGTGAAATTTCAATTTTGATTTATATGCAAAATTTTAATTTATACCAAAAACTTTACTGCCTAGCAATAACAATAACTTTACTTTACTAGTTTTGTTTATTTTTGCAATTATCAATTTGATATTGATATATATAAGTGTACCAAATCAAATCCCAATGTTTCTCAACCAGTCAAGTTAACGATATTTTTTGCGAAGCAATAGTAATATTATTTATAATTAATAATTATATACGTGAGTCTCCGAAAAGTTTTTCTTAGTAATTTTTAGTGCAGCCCATAATTATTTTTTAGCATCACCACGTACACTTAAATCGAAAATTTTTGATAGATTTTTCCTTGCGTGGAAATTTTTACGACTTTCTTCCGATTTTTCTTTGATGTTTGGCATTTTACATCAACGCTTTTAGCGACTTTCATAAAACTTAATGAAAAATCGAAAAGAACGAACGTTCTTATCTAATTTGAATCATTTTTAATGAAAATCTTTAAATATTTTGATGGAAAATGCCAAAATCAAAGAAAAATCGATGAAGAAAGTCGCAAACGTTTCTTGCGCAAAGAAACATTCATCAAAAAAATTTCGGTTTAAGTGACGTGGTGATGCTGAAACATAATTTGGGGCTAAACTAAAAATTACTAAGAGAAGCTAGAAACTTTTCGGACCACCTACGTAAGTATACAACTTCATAAGGTAAATAAATGTATTAAGAAATCTGATAAAGACAATGTGGTATCATTTATTTCTATAGGCCAACAAAACTTTCTCATGGAACAGAAGACAACACTTGTTTTTTATTCTTGATTTCATTTTGTTGTACAAAAATATCCCATCCACACACTATTAATAAATTCTGCTAATATGCCGTATTATTTGTGCATTGTATCAATCAACAAGTGCAGATAAAACGATATAAGAAAGTTTTGTAAAGTTATATAAACCGCGTTAAAATTTATACAAAAATCAAGTATCTAAATATGGATTTGCCGCTATTTGCCGGGAGTTATTAAAAACCCCGTATTCGCGCTAAAATCTCAACAGAAGTAGTATTGTAGTAGCAGCTAGATTTCTTTGCGTTAGTATTTAAAAGTTTACGAATTCTTTTAATATGCCTTATTATTTGTGCATTGTATCTACAAGTGCAGATGAAACGATATAAGAAAGTTTTGTAAAGTTATAAAAACGGCCTTAAACGAACCTGCACTACTGTCATGGATTTATCCGAATATTATTAAAATTTATACAAAAATCAAGTACCTAAGTAAGGATTTGCCGCTATTTGCTGGGAGTTATTAAAAAACCGCAATTCGCGCTAAAATCTCAACAGAAGTAGTTGATTCCCTCGCGTTAGTATTTAAAAGTGTACGAGTAGACGCATTCTAAAAAGAACTTAAATCGTGCAAGTACTAAATGATTCGGAAGATTTTTAGCGAGCAAATGCTGCTAGAAAAGATTTTGCATAGGTAGGTATCTGATATTTTTAGTGAAAAACATGTTTATGAAAAATATTTCATAAAATTTATGGTTTAAAAATATGTTTACTTTCTTTTTAAAACAACTTTATACGTTTATTGAAAATGAATGTAACGTTTTGTGAAGCGCAAAAAATTTTAAAAGTCAAATGGCCACTCAATTTGCAAACCCCAACACTAGACAGAAAAGCGTTTCGCTGTAAAAGTATCAAAATCATATTCATGTATACCAGCAACGACACTCGAAACAATAATTTTATTTTTCCATTCCATCATGAATTAATAAAAGCAGTAACAGCGCAATCATAATGAAACCAGCAACCACCAAGCAGCACATAAATATCAAATTAATTTTCATTTATAGCGAAACACAAACAGGACGACTACGGAAAAAAAGGCGGACCAGCGTTCTTAGCCCCGTCGAGGATTTAACAATAATCTCATCAAGAACTTAAATACTTAAAGAGTTTTTATGTGTGTGTGTGTGTGTGATTGCAAAGCCTGATAAATTATTACAAAATATTATATAATAATAGACTGGCGGAGTTCAGCCAAAAAACAATGTTTGCTTCTAATTTAATTTGATGCAATTATTCAAGAATAAAATTGGGTGTACAAATAATTCGACCGATTTTTCGTTGTTTTATTTTTGGCATTTAAATTGGGATATGTTCGGATTCGATTCATTGATGCTTTGAATTTTTTTGTGCGTTCGTGATTTTCAGGCAGCTCAATGGATTATGTTGTCAAAAACAGTTTGGAAGATTGTAAGTCGTTTTGCGATAGTTTTTCCTCGCAAGCCCTTTTAATGGCTGAAATTAATTTTTAATAATAAATAATTTCTAGAGTATTCTATGATGTGTTAATTTTAAAACTTGTTTTAACAATGACGTAATTTGATCTTCGATTGTCGCTACATTTATTACATTACAACACTATCAAATTTTAGCTTATTTTTACAACGATCAATAATTTCTAACAAATTTCGTATGTTATTGATTAATACGTACAAATTTTTATAAATTACTGCAATCTTTTATACAGAAGGCAGGTCTGATATTTCGTTAAATAAATTATATTCGAAATTATTCAAGTAAAAAGCTCATTTATAAAAAAAGAACTCTTTGGAAAGAGAATTTTTTAATGGTTTTAAATAAAACTAAAAACGGATTTATTCATAAATTAAATATCGCTATTGTTTAATATACAAAAACCTCAAATTTTACAGACTCTTTCAAAGTTAACTTTACAGTCACTTTTTTCTACATTATTCTAAAGTTTGTCCAACCGCATACACAAGAACAGAGTTTTCTTGTGGGAGTTTTTTTAATGTTAGTATTAAAATATTTATCGATTGTCGGATGTGGCGTTGGAAAAAGAAGCGCCATAATTATTCATGATTTTAATTTTTTGCAAGCGCAATGCACGATATGAAATATAGAATACGGACAGGATGTTTACACTTGCAAACACGATGGGAATTTCAACATTTCGGCTAATAAACAAGAAATATTTAATTATTATCACTAAAAACTGGGGAAATTCCAACCTGGTGCAAGAATAAACGTAGGTAGTAAATTACTAGATTTAATCCAGTTTTTCGAAAATAACTTAATTGTACAATGCATGCGATAATAATGTAAAGTATTTAATTAATTAAAATATTTATCATAACTCGTAATTCATTTTTGTGTTGAGGTTTTTAATTGATTTGCGTAATTAGTACATTCCTCTACCAATGTTTGCAAGTAGGAAAATTCATATATCAACTCTGGAATTTTTCAAACATGTACATACTACTGTGTCCAACAAATAAGACCAATTTCCAATTTAATTAGCCCAGGCAAACCGTACATCAATTATACTTTTTTTATAACTTGTAAGTATTGTAATAAACATCTGTAACAATTTTCACATCAAAACATTCATTAGTTTTTGTTTTACGTCTAATGTTATACGACACTAAAAGTGCATGCGGCGATTATTACAATATTGAGCAAAAAAGTGGGATTAAATTGTATTTGGGGAATAAAATTTTGGATGTAGAAATGTTCGAAATCTTGCAAAAAATCTTCTGGGACCATGTTTCGTCAGAAAGCAATTCTTACAAGTGGTGGAATCATTTAAAAGGAAGTCAAAAAGGGTTTGAAGACGAAGAACACTGCGAATGAGGATCAATTCTTGTCGACGCCAAGAAAACCAAAGAAATTGTGCTCGGCTTTCTAAATATGTCTGTTCGGGACATCTTGGCATGTCGAAAGATTGCCAGTATCATTTTGGAAGATATTTTGGGCCCAAAACCTGGAAATTATTGACTAATGCCATAACGTTGACAACGCACCTCTCACAATGAGTGACTTTATCACCAAAAATCCTGTGCATATCGATCTACAACTACCAAATTCGTCTTATTTATTACCGTATAGCTTATGACTATCATAGAATCTTAAAAGACCACTGTGGAAAAACTGTTTTCGGATAATAAAAGAGATGAAGCATAACCGCCGCATGCATTTATGCATCTATATCAAAATTTAACAGTCAATAAATTCACAAGCATTGATTGAAAAAACATGCAATGCGATAGAAATTATTAGAATAACATTTAATGAAAATTTTCATTATAAGCCGGTTTTCAATTCATGTAATATTAGAAAAATTACACAAAAGCAATATAATAACATCAAAGCGTATTAATAAACAAATTGTTTGTGAAAGCTTATTTGCAGCCAATTTTTTACGTTTTATATTTAACTTTACGCATTTTTGCTTTTAATGCATAAATTATATTCATGTTTTTATTCTAAATAATGATTATTTATGCTACTTTTTAAAACATTATTCAAATTAAAAAGTTTTCGAAAAAAATTTTTTAAATGTTCCCGTATTTACGTTAAAAAGATTATTAAAGTACCTAAATCTATAAAGAATGTCTAAGCATGCGCTTGCTTCATGTTTCTGACGTAGCAGTTTCGTATGTAAACAAATATTACGCATTTTTCAAATTATTTTTTATTCTGTTTATCCTCGAATAAACATTTTCATTAGTAAACTATCTTCCCGAGTAATTAGTGTATGATGTGGTGTTTGTAATTTTAGTTGGCCTTTCAATCAATGAAAGTTCAGTGGGCAAAATATGAAATAATTCAATTATTGGCATTATGCCAAATGTATTCGAAACAAGTTTTGGAATTTTAAGTGTTTGTTGTGGCAATTTGCGGTTAAAATCGCACTTTAATTAATCATAAATGTGCCGCAGCATCAAAACAAGCGAAACGGTTGTGATTGATTGAAAGGAAACGCCGATTTTTACATTTCCATTGCAGCTTTAGCAAATTTGTAATGGTGGTTGCGACAAATAAAGTCAGTGACTTGTTTTAATATTAAAATATGATGACGGAAAAGTCTAGAAAGTATTTGCACATTAGAATATAAATGAATCATTAAGTATTGTGAAAAAAACTACTTGGATATTATCCTCATGCTTACATGAAACGGAAAAGTTACTACTTGCTTTTCATAAATTTACACAAATTGCAAAAATATTTACTTACATGTTGTGGAAAGATAGTTGCATCAAGTATTCCTGTAACAAAAAATATTTATATTTTAAAATTACTTTCAATAAAATTAAACTTTAATATACTAACAACTGATTGAAACTGACATTTTGTTTGAATCGCAATTGTTCCTACAAAAGCAATTATATGATTTATTAATATCAGAATGTTGTTGCTACCTGTCAAATTAAACTTTTTTGTCAATTATTTTAAAAAAGGCTGTCTGCCTTTGGCGAGACCTGAACAGATCAATCATGTTCAGGCGAGATCATTCCGATTTTCCATTTAAAACTCATCTCATATTGGAAAGCCTTATTTAAGTAAAAATAAAAAATACTTCACATATGATATAATGCATCAATTTAGACTTTTAAGAAATTGATGACATATACAGCTAAAGCAAAGCAATAAACATGTGATATTATTACTATCCTAATAAGTACTTAAAAATTTGGTTGCCAGATCCTTTGTGAATCATCAACACACTTCATAGAATTTACTATAAAATTTAATTTTTAATTTAAAACAACATTTCATATACAAAATTTTAGATTAAAATTTAAAAAGTTATATAAACATCTGAATTAGAGCATATATTAAGCAAAAACTAAAAATGCATTGCATATAATGCATCAATTTACAATATTTTCACGACTTTTTTAGTTACATGAAAGAAATTGATGACATATATGGCTAAAGCAAAGCAATAAACATGTCATATTATTATCCTAATATATACTTAGCAATTATATCCTGCCATATCCTTTGTGAATCATCATCACACTTCATAGAATTTACTATAGAATTGAATTTTTAATTTAAAACAAGATATCATATACAAAATTTTAGATTAAATTTTAAAAAGTTAAAATAAACATCTAAATTAGAGTATATATGTATTAAGCAGGAATTAAAAATGCATCGCATATATACATTTATCAACTATTTCTGGAAACACAAATAGTTATAACTTGTAGTTTTTACCAAATAAAATATATGAGCTGTTTATTTTCAAATTAATCCAAGTCCACCTACTTTTGGATTGTGATATTGAAGTTGTTAAGTGAATAAAAGTAAAAATAATAAAAAAAGAAACTAAAAATATATGTATTGAGTGAGTGCATAAGTTCGTGCCCGATTTGCGCGTTGCCAGAAACATTCTTTTTTGACTCTGCTGTTATCAATTTTATAATCATGTTATTTACTGACAGTGAACTACAAGTCTAGTGAGTCAACTTAAGCTTAAAAAGTCAAATTAAATGAAGTTGTGTGCAGGATTAGTATTCAAAATGGAAAATGATAAGTAGAATATGCGACACGTCATATTATACGAATTTAAAAAAGGAGTGAGTGTTGGTACTGATACAAAAAATAATAAAGACGTTTATTTGGATCTCCAAGAACAGTTAAAAAGTGTTTTTGTCGATTTGGAAATGGTGATTTGGTTTAAACGATCAACCTCGCTCTGCGCAACCTTCCGGCATTAATAATGACTGTATCCGTGATTTGGTGAATAGTAATCCAAGAATTTCGACTTAAGAGATTGCTGAAAACTTAAATGTTGACAAATCGATAGCATTTCGTCATTTAAAAAAATCTGGCTATACTTCGAAACTCGATATATGGGTTCCGCACATTCTGACAGAACGGAACAAACTGAACCCAGAGCGAATTAGATCGTTTTAATTTAAATCACCATTTCGAAATCGACCAAACCACTTTTTAACTATCCTTAGAGCAAATGCACGATCCAAATAAAACGTCTTTAATATTTTCTGTAGTAGTCCAACTCTCATTCCTTTTTTAAGTTCATATAATATGACATTATCAACTTAACATTTTCCATTTTGAATACTAAACCTGCACACAACTTAATTTAAGATAACTTTTTTTAAACTTTATGTTGACTCACTGCACCTGTAAGTTAACCGTCAGTAAATAATATGATTATAAAATTATTAACAGCATAGTCTAAAGTGAATGTTTTTGGTAACGCGCAAATCGGGCACGAACTTATGCAATCACCCAATAAATGAAGTTTATAATGTTTGTTGCACTCACGTGGTGAATCAATGTAGAATAATAAGTAATTCAATAAATATTTCACTTGGATAGTTGACAAAAATTGAAGTTTAGAATGTAGTTTATATATGTTGTTATCATAGTCATCATCAGAACTACTGAATAAGTCGAAATATATATAAACTACATTCTAAACCTCAATTTTTGTGAACTATGTTCCACTGTTACCCTACATCAGTATCAGTACATTTACAATTAAAACTAAAATAATTAACAATTATTAACAACGAACTACACATAATTCAAAATTATCACAAATGCAAAAAATATTACATGTACCTAAAAATAGAATCTACAAAGCTCAATAATTATGTTTCCTTCCATGTTTTATGACAAAAACGTCACACTTTCAGGAGGTATGCAGCTAGCTAAACCAACCGTTGATACTAATTAATTAATATGAACGATAATGAAATTTAAAAAAGACAATAATTACGTCTAGACAGGACGTAAATGTAATCAAATTACACATTTTTAATTGCATTCTGTGCGCTTAAATCAAAAAGATCAATCAAAATTGTACAATACGTAGGTAAGTTGGAATTTTGCTCTAAAAATTCTTAGTACATTTGCGTAGGATCAAAAAATCATAAAAATATGTCTAGACCGAGTAATCAATCTTAATTCTTAATAATTATCACATGTAAATCAAATTAGTTATTAATTTTTGGTTGCTCTCCAGACAATGAATGCAGATTTAAACCGTACAAAGAATTGCACAATAATAACTCAACCATTATCACCGTAAACAAGTTTTCTACAAATACCATTAGCGTTTATTTACCGTCTAACACATGTACGCGCATTTGTAACGATTACATTATTATCAATCGACGATAAATTTACGAGTAGCATCGTTGCCGCGGCGAAAAATGAACGATGAGCGACCTAATTATTATAATAAAAAGTAATGGGGAACATACTGGCGGCGTCAATTAGTTGCGTTGTTTGTGTAAAATTAAAATTTTGCATGAAGCTGTTGGTTTAGTAATATTGTTGTTTATAAGATAATGAGAATTATGTTACGTTTTCATAGTATTTGTAATATGAATAAAAATGTGTATGGGCGTTCATTTTTCGTTTAATAAGAAACAGCATAAACATGTTTTAAAAAGTATTTTCGTTTATTTATAAAAAAAATGAAATGACTTTATTAAAAATATTACATCTACTTTATTTAATTAATTTTTCGCACCGGTTTCATTTCATGTAACTTTCTTCCGCTTTTGAGAATTTTGAAGGAATTTTCCTGTGCACTATTAGAATGAAGGAGTAGCCTTTGTCTTGTGTCGAATTGTCACTTGGAAAAAGGATCACCCATATCACGAATTTCTAACAAATACTCAGCATAGCATTGGGTACTGTTTTTAGCAGCTAAATAAGCTAAATTAAAATTTCGAAAAGATATTTCGTTTCTCCCAAGTAATATTATTTGCTGTGAGTGAAATGTTTTTCATTCTTGTTTATTACTATAGCCAAACATATACATTTTATGGCTCATTAAAGTATGGTTCAGCCAAATATTATTTATTATATGCATGAATGTGGGTGTTGCAATAAATAGTATACTTAAAAATGATAATAATAAAAATAGATGCTCTATTAGTTAATAAAATAAATTCAAGCGCTTACATAGCAAACTTCAATTTGTTTACTACTACGGTATGAATTGTAACTTTAAAACTAATTTAAAACAATGTGTTTCCAGGCTTATCTTTTAGTAGTAGTCACTAGATTAATTGCCATTTGTTGAATGTTAATCGCTGAATTCAACCAGATATAACTAATTATCGAGTTTAAGAACAAATACACTTTATACCGGCAATATTAAAAAAACGAATGTGTAGCGCAATTTTCGTAGATTGCCTATAAAAAGTACATGCAATTAATTAGGTAATGAAGGATTCTATTTCATTCGTGTAATACACTACATTAAGAAGTTAGTTGAAATTGTCCTGTGACATTTCATGATAGTCCGTTACTGCATGACAGGACAATGTAAGACCCCCCGATACAAACAATAAATGTTTTAAGTGATTTGCGTTGGGAAATACAACAAAACATTTCCCAACTCGCTTGACCTACTCGTTTTCAGCTGGTTGTCGAGTTGAAAAAACCTTTATTTTAGATGCAATATATTTGTGAAATAAATCAAAATAAACTGAAATCTGTTCTATAAATTCAATCACATGCAAAAATAATTGTTGATTTCACAGACAAATAAAGTAATAAGTTGTTAATTTCTTTCAGCAATAAAACGTTTATATTGATACATAAAAATAAAATGGCATTTAAATTAATGTATACGTGTAAATGTTCCATACAATTTTAATCAAAAAGCAGCACCCAAGTTATAGTTTGATCTAAGATTAATAATAAATTAACGATGAATGCGTATAGACAAAGATGCTGACTAAATATTTAATAACACCAGTGTTTATGTTTATTTAACGCGACGATTTGTTTAATAAATTTTTAAGCATTTATATCATCTAATATCGATTCACTTCATTAAACATCTATCTACTACATTATAGAGAGATAGTTAAAAATAAATGTGATGTCAGATTTTTTTACAATAACAATTTCCAAGGAAATTACTTAATTTAATCGAAATGAAATCTAATTGTAATACTTTACTGTCGTCAATTTTACATTTTACTGCCATACATGTTGCAGATATTTTCAATGCATAAATTGAAATCTTATTTAATTTATCTACAAACTAGCGTTCTATAAAAAAACATTTTAGCACGAAATATTGATCGCGGTTTGCGGCATGATTTTTAGTAATGCAATCCCTGTAAAATTTAATAATATATCGTAAATCCGAATGATGTTTCATAGGTTATTAAAAATTATAAAAATAGAACATTTATTAGTGGATAGTATCTATATATTTCTATATTTATCATAAATATAAGCTGGATTATGTGAATATTAGTGGTGCAATACATACAAGTATTTGTATTCAATTATCTTTGCTGTAAAAATATATAAATCAAATATTATTTTACTGCATTGGTTTATAAGACAGTCAACAATTCTGATATTTGCTTGCAATAAAATACATTTTATTGTATAATATAAAATAAATATAACTTTCTTATTATATGCGATGGAAAAAAGACTTTATATTCCGCCCATTCTTATCTAGATTGCATGCATGCGTGAAGTTCACCAACAGCCAAGTTGACAATTCAACTTAAATGTTCGTCAAATAAGTTCTGTAGCAATTCGCATTTACTGCATTTAGCAATGTTTGCATGTGTAAACAATACACTTTAAGTTTTGCTTTTAATTGGATCAAATTAAATGATTATGAAATTACTTGCAACGTCTCTTCAGCCAATGACAAACAAATTGTTTTTGTAATTTGTTTAACGATTCCATTAAAATTTAACTGCAATTTAATATTTTATAATAAAATTTTATTGCAGAAATTGATTTCTTAGTTATGACTATTTTGATATTATATATAATAATATAACGAAATATTATTGTTTAATTCATTAGTCCAATCCAACCGTTATATAAAATATTACAACAATTTATTAAATCTCCTAATTTATAATAATTTTATAAAGTTGCAAAAAAGCTAATCTACGTTAATAAATTATGTTAATGTTGTGTTGGATGAGAGGCTTAATAGAGGACATGTAACATGTAACAAGGGTTCCGTCAAACTGTTAATTTTTCTTCGCAAATATAAATAACACATAAATCTTAACAAAACTTACTAGGTTTAGATGAAACATTACATTTTAGAACATGTGAAATATAGATTAGATTTTAGTATAAATGTTACAATACAACTTGAGCTAAATCGAAAATATGTAACAGGAAATCTAACCAAATGTAAATAAATAGTTCATCTTTATTTTCTTTAGTTTAAATGTATCATATAAAATTGGTTCAGTACTTAATAAATATAATTATTATCTTGTGTTGATGCAAAAAACTATCTGCAATTGATTTGAGTACCGTTTTTTTATTATAAATATTGATTTCATTTAGTTTTTTTGTTTAAAATTACACTTCTTTTTAAAAATTCAAACTTATCATCGATATTATGCTCTACTACAGATATATAGTAGACATTAAGTTGATCGCGATACTAATACTATTTATTTACTAGAGTTTTTCTTCTAAAAATATTTCCTAAAACGTGAGCTGTAAGCCAGAACATTATGAAGCGACCGCCGTTACTAACACTATTCAATTATTCGACTTTTCCTAGTAAGAATATTTTGAACAATGCATTAGAAATAAATGTTAAGAAGTGAAAAACGTTAGGCGGCAACAGTTAAAAAGAATTATAAGTGGACTGTACCCTGGAAAAGTATGCTCAAACCTACTCTGCGGTCTAGCATAGTGTTAGCTTTGAAATAAAATTACTGAATGACAATACAAGGAATGGTTTATCCGGTTCAACTCAGGTGGCATGAACCAAAAGTCGAATAAATATTTCTGGAAGTGGTAAAGCCTAATATGTCGAAGATGAGTATAATTTTTGATGTTTTGAAAGAATATTTTGAACAATGTATTAGAAACAAATGTTAAGAAGTGACAAACGAAGGGGGCAGAGATGGGCCGCAACAGTGTGAAAAGATTATAAGTGGACTGAACCCAGGAAAAGTATGCTCACCACCCCCTGCTCTACGGCCTAGCATAGTATTAGCTTTGACATAAAATTACTGAATGACAATGCAGGAATAGCTTATCCGTTTCAAAGCAGGTAAATGTCAGCAATTGAATTATTTTTTCACGAAGTGGTAAAGCGTAATATGTCGAAGAGGAGTATAATTTTTGATGCGCATATTTAGTGCTTAACAAAAAAAAGGAATTCATTCAGTAAAATCAGTAAACAAGACGTCAATTTACAAAACAGAGATGTATCTGCTATAAATAAACTAGAATAATTATAATGGATTAAACTGTTTTCCAATTCTTTTACAAGGAAATTTGCTAAAATAATAAATAAATGGATCGAAATATGCATTTAGTAAATTATAATCCTTATGGTGTCAATAATTTTAGTTTGGCATGTAATTTGACATTGTAAATGAATTTGCAAATGTTACATATTGATTTATCTTTATTGATGACAATTGTGTGCATTCATATCGGGCTTAAAAAGTGACATAGGTATCCATAACAAATTAATCTTACTAATCAACTCGTAATTGTTATGAGATTAACTTTTATTGTTAAATTATCGTTGCGTATAAATTAATCATCAATACCGAATAATAAATTCAAATATAAGCAAACAACTATGTATTCGTACATCAATAAAATTCCCAGCATATCTATTATAATATTCAAATTTTGTTTGTCTCTGTCGCATGGCGAAAAAATGTTTTAATTATACAACAGCGATTAAATTTATAAATAATTCAGCGACACATTTTTATCAAAAAATTACCGTAAATTGAATTTAATTAGATCATTATTTTTTTATACAGTACCAGATTAACATTTAAGAGAATGCGAGATGAAAAGAATTAGAATTGAAATCAATTTACTGTTGCCATAATAAGATTATTTACAAAAATGTTAATTCAATTAAAATGAATTAGATGTGAAAATATTCGTTTGATAAGTTTGTTTTTTTTGCCAAGAAAATCATTTTGGAAACAGATTGCTTTTTTAATGAGAAGTAAAACAGATTAATTATCGCAACCTAAACATTTAATAAAAATATTCGTTAATTCAATTAAGAAATTTCACTAAAATGTGTAGGCGGTGTGGTAGTCGGCCACTTTTTCTTATAAAGTAATTTTATAACTTTTTTACCAGAATATTTATGTTTGAACGAATCCATATTTTACTTTTAAATTATTCTAAATGCAACATAAAGTTTTTAAATTAACATATAGAAAATCTGGCTTTTCTCATAAATGAAATTCTTGCAGATTTTTCTACACAAAAAACACACTTACATTTACGATGTTATTAAATAAATATTCACAAATTATTCAACAGAACTGTTCAAAATAACGAATGTTGAACTTGTTAACATACGCATGGTAGCATTTTTAGCTTAATTTAATTCATTAATAAAACCAAAAGATGCTCAACATTTTTTTAGCTTCGTTTTTGTTGTCTTTATCTACTCAAATATTAGTACATGCTGACAATTTTTCAAGTATATCTTTTCATCAGAATAATAAAATACTTTATATAATTTTTCATTTTCACTATAAGTTCTATTTTAATTATTACGTTAAAATTATTTAAATTAAATTTCTTTAAAACTTTTGACCTTTTTGAAAGCCAGAAAAAAGTAAACCAAAATATAAATTGCATTTGTTAAAACCCCAGAGAATGTGCTTCCAGGCATACGAATTGCAAGCAATATTTTTACAATAACTAGAAAACTTAAAAGAAACATCTAATGGATTTTAATGGCAAAGAAAGACATTTGATATTTTTAGACATATTCAACCTTCCTTCCTTCCTTTAAGGATGTTACTTACTTAATGCAAGGAAAGTTGAAAACTGTTTTAAAGAAAATTGTCAAAAGCAGCATCGTTACCTTTAAACATGCCAGGAAACATGTTTTTCAATAATTCTTTGACATTCCTCTAAGAATATTAAAAGGATATAGATTACAATCAGATTTGATTAAAAAATATAAGGAATTTCATAAAAAATATCAAATATCAATCAAAATCAAATTAATTATAGGCAGCCCTCATTGAAAATCTGTTAAGGAAAAAGAACAAAAGTTGGCAGATGTGGATATGAAATATTCAAATTTCAAATAAACTCTTTAATTCGCTACTATCCACTTTATATAATTCTATAATTGATTAATAGAAATAAACTGATAAAGACTCCAACCATCAAATCTTAAATATAATGTGCTTTTTATTTACTTAACAAAAAACTAAATACATACATACAAACCGCTATAATAACGACATTGAATTTGGACCTATACAAAAGCAACATTAGCCATAAGAAGTAATGAAAAAAATCGTTTTCATATGGAACTGAGTAATAATTTAAACACTGAACAAATAAACAAATAAGTATTTCAAAGTTTTTAGAGTTCTTGTAATAAAAAATATTTGAATGATACCCAATGAGTCCACTTTGAGTATTAGTTTATATCATTTTCATCCCAAAATTAATACTGCAATGCATTTCTTAAAAAATATAAAATTTGTGCTTTCAAGTGATTTTGACTAACATTTATAATAAACCTGCAAGACAAGACAGTAATTGAATTTTTTTAGTAAAAATTACTGAAAAAATACATAAATTTTAGTAATTTAATCTAAAAGATGTCAATTGCCAAGGAAACTTGAAAAATGTTTTAAAGAAAATTGACAAAAGCATCGTTACCTTTTAACTTGCCAGAAAAGATATTTTTGAGAATTTCTTCGACATTCCTTTAAGAACATTAAAAGGATATAGATTACAATCAAATTTAATTAAAAAATATAAAGAATTTCATAAAAGTATCAAATATATGTAACATTGTTAGTTAAACATCAAGCAAAGGAATTATAGGCAGCACTCATTGAAAATCTGTTATAGGAAAAAAGAACAAAAGTTGTCAGATGTGGATATGAAATATTTCAAGCTCAATCCGCAAAAAACACAATCAATTCACGACCATCTTCACCATTATTAAAATCTATTTGTAACCTTAGAGAGTGAAAGACATACATCCCACATATTCGCACGTATGACATGATACTAATCCATAATGATAAATGCCATAATAATTCATAATAAATTGCGGGCAGATTCTACATTAAATTGTTAAATAAAGAGCAGTACGTGAATTTTGTAAAAATTTCAATTCGTTTAGCATGATTAATGCAAACCAAGGCAAATGAATGTAAATTTTAGTGGGATGCTTCACAACGCAAACAAATTTATGAATCTTTGATCACTGTTGTTTGGAAAAAACATATTTGATAGGGAAAGCCTACGATAAAACATTTTTAGTAGCATCTTTTCATATTTTCAATTACCTGCGAATGCTATTTTAGGAAATGAAAGAAACTTCCATGTAACGTATACTACGATTTTCCTTTCCGACGTAGGAGAGAAAAAACCACGCAGCAGACAACTTGTGTCAATTTAATGAAACACAATCAAATTTAATGTATTATTTTATAACATAATTGTTGCTGTAAAAAGTTTTATTGATACGTATATTTTTGTGGTGGTTGTTTGTTTGAGGATTACTGTGATACAATACAAAAGATTTCCTATCCTGTCATGTTGGACAATAAATAAGTTATTAATCACGACGATATCATAATAACTTGGATGGAAAATGTCAACTCGGTTGCTCAACTTTTTGTCGAATGGAAATTTCATAGCAAAGTGAAATAAAATAAAACAACAAATGGTCGTAAATTATGCATGCATGCGCAGTTTAATTACGAGAGTTAAAATAAAAGTTGCGTTTAATTACAATTTGTTTATATTTATAATAAATTTTAAATTGCCGTAAATATTAACATGTTTACAAGCACTTAAATGTATTGCCATTAAAATCCATGTCTGCGTTTTTAAGGTTCATACTACAAATTGTTTGGTTGTACGTTCATAAATTGAATTAAAGCGTCACTTTTTCACACTTAACTAATTGCGTTATTACTATATAACAATTATTCCATTAGCTACACGTATTTATGAAAGAATTGTATCACATTTCGCGGCGCGAATGAATGAATTAAAAAATCTAGGTTGCGCATAAACATAAATTTTATAGATAACATTAAACTAACTCGTACAAAACTAATTGAGTATTTTATTGGCGACGCTTTCTTAATGTCAAGTTCAAAGTTACTATCAAAAATTTAATCTTGCCGCCTTGTTTACGCTCGCAATCAATAATTTATCGCCTTTTAAGCGATTTGTAAAAGTGACAATTGCGTGCGTAATTAGTGTAACTATAGGATTTATGCTGGAATAAATGCAAATCAATTATTTTAAGGATTTTTTTTTGACTTGCTTTGAAAGTCATTAACGCGATGATTAATTTTTAAATCAAGTTCAAAGACGGTTTAGCCTTGTTAAATTTATTTATAGAAATTAACCGTAAATTCTCAAACCCAAGCAAATATTTAATGTAAAAACTTTAATTAAAAGATAATTTTCTTAATAACGTAATTATTAAATTGCTGTTAAAATAATTTCCTAGCCAAATTTTTATAAGGCTAAACTTAATAATTTCAATGTTAAATTTAATTTTTAAAACATATATATTGAACTTTTTGTAATATTTTGTTATTAATTTGTACAGGGAAATTAGTAATATGTTTTGAAATTATTTACATAAAAATGAACCTTGCTAAATTTGTAAAGTTGCTCAGATTTATCCTTCAACTAATGAGTGTCATTAATCCTTTTTGAAAACTGGAATAGCAATACGGCCATTCTTTTCTTAAACAACACATTTCCGATATCTTGAAGTAATTCAATAAATCGATTATAAAAAAGTAATTGAAAATCGTTTTGCTTTAATTAAGTGAAAGTTTTATTGATAAACTTGAATATAAATATAACCTTTTCAATACTATTTTGAGGCATTGTCGAAATACAAAAAGGAAATATCAAATTATTGTCAAAAAATCCCAGCGCTATAAATTTATTACAACTAGTTTTTTGTTATCTGCAATACAAACATCCGAAAACTACGTAAAAACCAACAAATGTTACAAAATATAAATCATCTAATTCATTATTCATAACTAAAATTATCATAATAAATTCAGATCACAACGATAATTCCAAATGTTTATCAAATAGAAAAAGCCAAATTACACAAAGTCGGATATGATTTTAATCAACTTTAATTAACCATATTTCAAAACTATATATTGAACATAATTGCAAAAGTGTGCTGCTACAATATTTTCTAAATTTTTTAAAGGATTCTTGCTTTGTTTGTAAATGTTTTATTTATTCACATTTAAAAATAAAAATTATTAAATACACAAATGTGTGTTTTTAATTTCATTTTGAGTTTAATATAAATATGCCTTCATATTACTAAATATTATTGCTGTTATTTAATTTATTATTTATTAAAATATGTATTAATATGAAGAAAACAAAATAATCACAATTTAGGTATAATTGAAAATATTTAATAAATGTTATTATGTAGCATAGACAGTAACAGTATAAAATAGATTAAATTAGAATACTACATTATAGCGCAATTAATATTTATGATGAATGATTTGTATTGTTTTGAATTTAATTATTATAAATTATTCAATCCGCAAATGTATTTATTTACATTTGGGTCTGAAACCACACACAAAATTTTAACGCAATAATTACATTTAAAACTGTATAAAATTACCTTTTAGGTGTATTTTAGTTCCTCCGTTCG
The DNA here is from genome assembly GCA_030264715.1 of Adinopsis sp. GC000173. Classification (NCBI taxonomy): domain Eukaryota; kingdom Metazoa; phylum Arthropoda; class Insecta; order Coleoptera; family Staphylinidae; genus Adinopsis; species Adinopsis sp. GC000173. The sequence continues at coordinate 24,481 of JARJDW010008649.1, read as the reverse complement.
CTTTGTCACATAATGGTAAAACTAAGAACTTTGTTAGACACTTGAAAAAAGAGATCTAATTGTAACACAAGCCGATTGTAAACTGACTAAACTCCAGTTTAATCGAAGGCTCATTTATCGCCAGATGCGGACAATACATTGCAATGAATCTCTCGACCTTCAATTTATACGAAAATGTAGACGATTGCAGGCAGGTAGTAGAGAGTATTGGCGCGCAAAACGCTACGATATTATTATAATAACAATATTGTCGAATATTCAATTCAATAATAAAAATGCGAGCAAATATTTCTCATATCTGTTGATATTGCCATTTTAAATGAAATCAATTTTGTAAAACTAATAAGAAAGGAGAGAGTGATTTATGCGCGATAAATGCCTATTGTAATCACGTTGATATAAAAAATGATTTATATATTTGTGATAAATAGACAAAATATTTTATATCGCATAAATTAATTAATTTAAATCAAAACGCCTATATTTAGTTTGAATAAAAATGTTTTCGCGCATTGGAAAAAGTGGCAGCAGGAATAACAAAAGAAGCAATTCCTAGTTTTATTTAATTAATATGATTTAATTTTGTTAAGAGGTAGGTAGTAGAATTATTTCTTTGATAAATTTCAACTATAATGCTTTTACTGATAAGATTTTACTTCCTTATTTAAAAAATTACTTTTGAAATTTTAAGTAATCTCATCTATGTGGTTAATGCAAGTTTGAATTAAATGTCAACCAGAATTATTTTTTCTTAATGTATTGGTGCAAGTTAAATATAATATTCTTCAGCATATAGTGACCTGCCTTTCTGACATTTTTTCTCAACATTTGAGTATTTTTTTAAATATTGTAAGCTAAATCTGTTTGCATCATTCCATCAAAACTCTGCCTTTTTAGTTTTTTTCATCGAGTGAAATAATAAACGCAGAATTGTCCACATTATAGAGAATGTTATATTGTATTTACATACCTGCATATTATAGTATAATTCAGGACATTTTCTTTCATTTAAATCGGTTGCATGGAGGTAGATATTGTCTTACGGCCGGATAAGCAAAAACCGTGTTTCTTCAGTATGCCTTTTTGGAATTTGACAGTAGTACACAGCAGCATCTACAGTTTTACGTTTGAGGGGAAAGTCAAGGGATAAAAAAATCCCCAAATATTGGGAAAAATTCGTCATAACAGTCGTTGTTTTCTATGTATTTTTACCAATAAATTAAAAAAAACACAATTCCGGTTTATATTTGATTCATTCTTGTATAGATTACTTTATAGTAGTATCTTTTAATTTAGCTTTTGGTTTTACCTAATCGTAGTATGAAATATATGCACATATTTTATCTATTATCGTAAAATTTGAATACCTTAAGAGATAGTTATCCTATGGAGTCGCACTAGCACTAATAAGCAGATCAGAACTATCTACTAATATATAATCTATTAATAATATAGTAACTTATCATATGTTAATTGCATGTTTGTCAGTTATTAAACGGTTTTTAAACACTTTGTTTTGGATACTTCATTACCAAAAAGCTTTGATGTAATAATCAATATAAATCAATTATTATGTAATCAATTTTTTGCGTTTATTCTTATGATTCGATTTTAAATACATAATACCTATTTTTTATAATACAAAAATTAGTTTTCGGTGTTTTGTAAAAATGTTACAAATTTTAATCATCAAAATCCTTTTTGTCGTGATTGTAGATTCATTTTTTTTGAGTAAGTTGTTTACCAAAAAAAAAAACCTAAAAAGCTACATCATTTATTTTGCTACTTAATATAGTATGTATCTACTCCTTCCATGAAAGCTATACGTTTAGTATATAGATCCTTTGAGTAATAGCGACTTTAACTGAAGCAAATACTACAACCATTGAAACTTGGCAAACAAACTAACCGTAATAATATATTCAAGTAAGATAGAAATATTGATTATTTGAATTAAAATGTGAAAAATGTCAAATTTGAACGCATATTGATTTAGTCATATCGTGTTTGTGAAAAAATACATTGTAATACATAAAGGCAACATTTCTTTTACACAAACTTTGTGTAATATCTTCTGACAGCAAAGAAACAAAAAAGCTTTCTTTTCATTAAACATTTCGTTAAGGATATATAGTCGAATTCCTGAAAGGGCGGCATGAAAGCGAACGTTTGTCAAAACGATTTTTCAGAGAGTGTTTTAGTTGCTCTAACTATACTAGCAGATAAAATTTACATTAAACATTTTAGTGACACGATCTAGAATTGATCAGAATTAGCAGACCTTTACGATTATTCCACGCCATTTCGCCCTTTTTAGGCCCTAGGCGTTATCTATAAATGTTCAGGGCAATTTAATAAACTATTATGATAAAAAGTATGATGCGGATTCAACCGTAGTGGAATTGCTAAAAGCTTTTCCTTCTTTAATTTAAAATACCAATTTTTCAGTTAATCCCACACGCTTGGAACTAGCGGAAATTTTATCAAATCTTAATGAAAGCACATTAACAACAACAACAACATAAAAGTGGGAATTAATTGAATTATATCAACTTTCCAACATACAGTTTACGATTATTAAAGTTTTCATCATAAATAATGAATGTCACTTAATTAAGCCCTTGTTGTAGGCTTTAAAATTTCGTTACGACAAAAATTAACATATATTAATATCTTAAGAAAATTTGCCGTCCTAATTAACATATACAGACGTGGGCGAAAATAAATTATCATCTAATAATAAAATAATATAAATTATTAGGTAACTAATAATGATTTATTATTATAATTCCTTGCAAATTGGATTCATACTTGATAAAATTTGTATTTCGGTGGTTTTAATTAAGTAGCTTTTCTGTTTTCTAAATAAATTAATTTGACATGTACCAAAATATTTAATTATACGTATACAAAATGACTTCGAGCAATAAAATCATAAGAAAAAGTAAATATGTTTGAGAAAATTCTGTAACATTAAAGCTTTTGCACTTTTCTTAGAATTTTGTATTTTATTTAAAAAGCGTTTCTTTTCAAACCATTAAACTAAACTTGCAAAAAAGAACAACTTTTGTGCAGTACAAGCTCGATTATCCATGATTTCAGTTATCATTAATTTCAGTTTTTGATTACGTTTTTCACAAAAATATTTGTTAATTAATACGTCAGCGTGTTCACGTAATTTCACAGATATAAATATTTTTATTTTGGTTTTTTTAACGCGTTTGCTAAGCAAAGTGTGAACCAAGGATAATGTTGACACCGAACTTATTTATGACTAGTTCAGTGATAATGTTATGAAATATTTTAACAACATTCCAAAAAAGCGGTAAAACCGAACATTATTAGACAACTTTATATTATTATATTATTCCGGTTTTTTTTCCATTTCCGTATTCTACAAACAAATACGGATTACCTATGAAAATCCAGTGGATTTTGATTTTATAAATTGATTTACATTATTGTCGATGACAACGGTCGTTAAGCCGCGGCTCGCGAGCCACATGCGGCTCTTTTTAAATAGAGTTGTGGCTCAACAGCTCAAACATCAAATGAATATTTAAATATGAATATAAATAAGTAATTTTTATTGTCATTTATAATAATGACAAATCAAAATTACTTATTTTGATTCTATCAAATATGCAGCATAATCTATAGGTATATCTGGGTCACGAAAATATCTACCAATATAATATGGCCCTTATGATTACTAAGTCTGGCCATTCCTGGCTCTATAATATTGTTATTTAAGCAATACTAAAATATTTTATTAGAGTATTTAATTAGCAAATTAATGACAAATAAGATCTAATCTACATAGGCATTCTACTTGAAAAGTTATGAAAAGGTTTGACTATTGTTATTTAATTTATAAGAATATTCAAATTCTTAATTTATGTAGGAATATGTAAATTTTACTTATTTATTTTCGTATTATTTATTTTTTCTATAAGATATAGGTACAGCATAATCTATAGGTATACCTGGGTCACGAAAATTTCTACTCAAATAATGCGGTTCTTATCACTATTATTCTGACCATCCCTGGCGCTATAATACTGTTATTTAAGCAATACTAAAATATTTTTATTAAACTAATTCATATTAATGACTAATAATATTTAAGCTACATAGACACGTTCTAGTTAAAAAGCAATGAACAAGTTTTATTATTGTTATGTAATTTTTAGGGGTATTAAAATTCTTAATTTATCTAGGATTTTCTAAATTTTACTTATTTATTTTCGGATTATTTATTTTTTCTATAAGATATACAGCATAATCTATAGGTATATCTGGGTCACAAGAATTTCTGCCAATACAATGTGTTCTTACCACTACTAAGTCTGGCCATCGCTGGCTCTATAATATCGTTATTTAAGCAATACCAAAATATTTTATTAAACTATTTAATATTAGTAAATTAATGACAAATGATATCAAAGCTACATAGACAAGTTCTACTAAAAAAGTTATGAAAAAGATTCATTATTGTGATAATTCATTTATAATAAGAATATCTCAATTTTAATTGTATTTCATAAATTTGATATGAAACTTTCCAACAACAAACATTAAGAAATTCTTTGTAAATTTCTTTGCAATTTACTAATCAATGCATATAAGTTCACCTATATTACTACCTCATTTATAAATAACATCTATCAAATGTATATAGTACTTAAAAAAACATTTATACGCAATAAAACTAAACCAAAGAGAATAATTTGAAATTACCATCTGTCGATTTCACGTTACAATACAAAATAACATTGTTTATTAATAAAGAGAATCGGAATAAAAAAAGTAGTTGCAAATTAATCATGAAATTCAACCAAATGAAACCCATGCAAAAAATTCGCCCTCCTCACTATTAATACGTTAATTAATATTTCGATTAATTATCGAATTCATAACCATATTGCAAAAATTTATTAAATTTAGATTGCGGCAATGCTGCAAAGCAAATGTTTTATGAACATGCTTTTATTATGTTATTAATAAAGTATAAACAATGTAATACTTTTATGGATTCATAATGTACTAAACGCGCTTAATTTTAAATTAATATTAAAAACGTTTATAGTGGTTTTTATTCCGCATCGCGTTATAAATTCTTCATTAAATTACGATAACATTGTTAAGTATTTAAAAAATTACAATCCGTTATTATAGTGTATCATTACATTTTACATAATACTGTCATTAATTATGGAAGGCGTAAAATATTTTTTATGCAATGTTTCACCAAAAATTTAATCCAGAATTTATATATAATTAACAAAGATAATTGGACGTTTAATTAAAAGCAGAATTGAGCCTTTCAATTTTCAACTTCAACTTGAATAAAAATCTAAGCTTTCTAATCTGTTCAGCCAATTGTCGTCTGTCTAAAGTCTAAACCTTCAAACAAAATTTACAAAGTTGTTTTATAAAATTTCAAACGAATATTACAAAAATGATAATTAATATCTCACATTTAACAATCCAATAAGTTATTTGTTACCTTTCTAATCTTTCTACTAAATCATTAATAGTGTAAACTTGAAAGTTGAAACTATAACTTACTGCTCAAGTCTTAGATGATAAAATTTAGTTTAAAACAAGTCAAATTTATTGCTATTTCGCTGCAGGTTGAAAGGAACTACATTCTGACGTGATCATCAGCTAAATTGCAGCTTCTTTCATCCTTCATATGTACTTGTTTAGAAAATGTGGACTGTTGTTGCCAAATGAATATTAATTCGCTTTTTCAACATGTTTACATTTCACTGAATTTATTCAAATAAAAAAATTTAAATATAAATGTTAGATTTTTAATGTCGTGGCGTGGTGTGGTTGCTGAAATGCTTTCTTTATACGAATATTTTAAATAAGTTAGTTTATTAAACAAATAAACTTGCTATATTTTATGTGGTGACAATTATTGTACAATAAAATTTACATTCGCAATTCAGAGGCGATAAAAGTTATCAAGTAACTAAAAACAACGACCCAAATAAATTTTTTATTTATTTCACCCTGTGTGAACAGCATTTTTATTTACCGTAGTCATGAAAATTCAGGTAGTAAAAATTTTAAGCCCACTGGCCATTGTAATAAAAAAATAAATAGGCAGAAACACTGAAATCTCAATGCATTAAAATAGTTAAGTTTAAAAATAAATTTTATTTAATCTTTTGAATCGATTAATCAATAATTTAACCGGATGTTATCATCATTAACCTTTAATAGGTATCAATATCAATAAAATGAACGTTATATACCATACATTTATAGTTCAAGCAAACGATTTTAATTAATTGCTAAAACTATTACATAATGAAAGCATAAAAATATTTATTTAATTTCATTAAATATCATAGTATTATAATACAACAAATATTATAAGTAATTTAATAGCTTTAGATTATAAAGTACTATGATACCCAATATTCCATTTTTGTAAAAATTTATAGAAGTAACTATATACCTTTAAAATATTAGAGTAAATTCGTGACGCGTCGTACAACAGATCATTATTCATAACTTGTGCATGTCTAAACAGCCTGTAAGCACAAAACTAAATTTTATCTACTAAAGAAAAAGAATGAATACAGTAGTCGTAGGATATTTTTAAGTAATTGTCTATTATTTTACATGCCTTGGATGTGGGGTTTTATATAAAAAGTATAATCCGGTTATAAAATATATTACCATTTGATATAACTAAGATATTGGCGGTAATAAAATGCGGTAGGGTTCTTATAAACTCTTTTTGAATATTTATTTTTAGTTATATTAACTAACATCATTCACGAGACGACAATTACCAAACTTTCGTAATGTTTAAGTTTAAGTTATTTTAACTGTGCCATTTATGTAAATAATATTATCTGGAAAAATAATTATTGCGGGTACTATCAACTCAATGATGATATCTACCAACCTATCTTTAATTTTCTGTCTTATTAATACCTTTAATAATTATCATTTCTATGATAAAGTAGGAGTCAGGTAAAAGAGTGCTTGTATTAATAGCATTACTAAATTAATAAACAGAATTAAAAAACAAAATTCAAAATAACCCAGCGAAGACTACCAAATTTTCGTTTGTTATTTAAACTGTACCATTTATGCAACTAATATTATCTAGAAAAATAATTATATAAGGTCAACTCAACGATGAGCCACTTCTGCACCATTCACTTTAGATTATTATTCTTTATTTCGCGTATGTATTGACAAATAATTGCTAATTTTTTATACATGGCATATCTAGCAACCTATCTTTAATTTTCTGCTGTAAATTATCATTTCTATGATAAGGTAGGAGTAAAGTAAAAAAGTAATAGTATAAATAGCATTATTATATTAATAAACAGAATTAAAGAAAAATCCCGAATGACCCAGCTCCGAAGTGGGCAACGTCAAAGTAGCATTCATCGAATTTGCTAGGAATTACTGAAATGGCAATTAACACCCAAATACAAGTTAATTTCTTTCTTTCCATTGAATAATATAGAATAGATTCTGATTTTTTGCAAAGACTTGCATTCTATCATTACTGGATAAATTACTTAATGAACACAGCTATATAAAATTAAGAAAACTGTTATAATATTCGATACTTTGAAACAGTTTTCAAAATGACACATTTCATAGAAAAATGTGGTATATTGATTTTTCGATTACTTATTTATTTAAGTGTTAATAAATAATTCAAAATTACTAATTCTTGATCGCAAAAGCATCATGCCCAATTAATGCACAACACGGCTTAATGTTATCAACCGACTATTACTAACAAGCATTTATGTCACAAAGTGATCACAATAAACTGCGACTACTTTACAAGATTACAATAATCTACTCTAACATCATAACAAAAAGCTGTGGATCACCAGTTTTGTTTTCACGTAGTATAATCTGGATAAATGGCGAGAGTATAATTGAAGAGATTACTCTATTTTCCATTGCACAAGTATAGTTAATTACCTATTATTTCTAATTAAATTTGACTAAGTATATATTCTACAACTAATGTTAAGATTAACTATTTCCTATAAAAGCAAATTGAATAAGAATTAATTAAATATTTAGGTCGTAGGTGGTATCAAGTGTTAAATATTTCCAGTATATTAAAAGAAGTTTTAAATAAAACACGCTTGTTTGACATTATCGTGCACAATATAGAGGTAAATTTAATTTTTCTATGCATTAACTGACAGCTCTCCAAAAAGTTATTTATGGATTAAAATGTTTTAAATATTTTGTAACTTTAAAGTTCAATTGATAACCGGGATTACTTATAACGATGCATTTGGTCTTTTCCATACAATTAAAGATATAATATATTATAATGTGGTGGGTAATAAAAGTATGAATTATGTATTTATTAAAATCGAATTGAGTGAAAAGTTTTGCATCATTGTTTGATATAAACTTGAAAGTATTTGAATAAAAATCCTACTGAAAAATTAATATCTGACCAACGCCTTTGATATCCAATAGAAGATGAAAGATTTCCTGCTTGTATTTATGCTACTTACCTATATACATTTTTTACAAAGCAATTTACATTTTAAATTTTTGTGTATTTGCAAACTTGGAGTACTCAATTGTAAATTATAAACTTTAAAAAGTAATTTAAACAGGCCGAGTATAAATCAAACAAAATTCATATTTTATCTCAATCATTAAACCTTCAACGATACAAGAAATTAATTTTTTCAATATTGAGCGCAATATTAGTTTAATAGCAGCATCCCTTTACATTTTTTAATAAAAAAAATATACAACCATCATCGCACATTGATTTCTAATTAGTCAGACGATGCAACATTTCAATATTTTCGCTTGTAAGTAATTGGATGCGATACAATAGGACAAACTCTCGCAATTCATGTTTGCTTATCGCATCTATCGATGACAAATTGGTTTTGCGCTTGACTACTTCAAAATCGTTACATGTGTTACGTAAAATCCACACGATATACGATCTACGCATACGATTTGTATCTATTTTTTTATTGCAGAAATTTTCTGATAGTGCTCTTGTTGCGGATCGCCAACGGGCACGAGTTGATGCAAGCGCACATTGAGTGTCACACGAAAGGACTGGATGTTTTTTGTCGTTGCAATGGCAGCGATATTCTGGATGTACCCGGCAATTTGATGAAGAACTTAACAATCCTGTACGTACAATTTTTATATTATAACACACTTGGTTGGTTCACTACATTATTTACTTTATTTTTATAAAATAATACCAGAGTTGATGCACATTTCGATCTACGATCATCATCAGCTATATTTTATATTGTACATTTATACGCTGTTGGTTCAACTATTTTTTTCTCAGAAAAATATATTAGGATAAACCAATTTAGTGAACCAACCAACTGTATTCATTTGAATTTTTATTCTAAATTGTTACATGAAGGTACAATGGTGCACCAAGAGCTGAAGACAGCAAACAAGTTCTTAGAATTTATTTCTATTTTTGTATGTGTACACCTACTTCAAGTTTATTTCAATTTATGTACAATATTTTATATTTTTTGAGTTTAGAATAACTAAAATCAGGCCTAGTTATAGCGAGAAACACTTATAACGAGAATTCGGATTTAACAAATAATTTTCAATGTCAGAATAATTAATAATTGCAATAATACAAAGTTAGTTCAGATATTGCGAGGATTTTTTCTGAACACTATTTCGTCGTTTTGAATGTAACGGCCAAATTTTGGTTGGGCATTAAAAATACTTGCTGCTGCGATTAACAAAAGGATAATATAAATATGCGCTCTATCTCAAATATGTTAGGACAGGTTAATTACTTCCTAAGCGCAACAATGTTCTGTCGTAGGCAATTTGAGAATGTGAACATACACAAAATAGGTCGCTGAAAGACCGAATATTTGGTAATATTTTTATAGCCTTCGACCATCACTGGTGTATGTTGACAACTACAAACATATTGTGGAGATAGTCGAAAACATTGAAATATCTTAACCGAATATAAGGTAACATGGCTTAACCTATCCAACTAAAACTCAAAAATTTTAAAACCTATATGTTACTGACTAACGAAATTACTTGCTTATTAAATACTGCTTTATGCCAGAGAAGTTTGGAGTAAATCTTCTTATATTCAACAATAATGCTATTTTTTTAATCCAATTATAATTCAAACAAAATCTGAAAAAGCCTACCTACATGCATCACGACAAAGGCCCGAAAATACCTTTATTATTCAACATTCTCCGGCAATGTATGTTTAATGCTCACATTTGCCAATTCAAGGTAGAAATAAACATATTTAGCAAATATTTCGGCTATACACCGAGGGACTATGTATATATCGACATTTTCCAGTCAATGTCAACATTCTCCAACTTTCGGTCTTTCACAGTAATATATACATATTTATATCTATTCCAAAAAAATACAGACTTTTAAAATAATTTTTCGATAAAAGTATATTTGGAATATATTGCATTGTATGTAACTTTTTTCTTCTAGTTGTTACATTAGTTGTATAAATATTTGCAATCTTAAGCGTTACATGCTCTATATATGGAATATTGATATAAATAATATGCTCATTCTTATTAAAAATTGCACATAGTGAGAGCTCGTTATAACCCTGCCCATACCCGTAAATCTATATTGTTGAAAATTTTCCCAATATTTGTGTAACTATATTAAAAATCAGAGATTGATATTGAAGGCAAAAAGTTAGGATTTCAATTATAGTACTTTGGTCAATCTTTTCACATTTTACGGCTCTCATACTAAATAGAGCAATAAAAGACGTCCTTAAGGATTATTGCTATTTTTAGCTTGTAGATTTGACCTTCTTCGCTGTACCATTGAAACCTCTAAAAATCATACAAATGTTAGAGAATAGTTGTTCATGGGTACATTTTTCTCTATTGTTATTTCCTCCAAGTTTTTACTTTTTTAATTATCAATTAATCAATTAACGTTATATATTTCCTTTATTAACCTACATTATACTATTGAATATATAGAATACATTTCTTTGCTGTGCCAATGAAACCTCTAAAAATCATACAAATATTAGAAAATAGTTGTTGATGGGTACATCTTTCTCTATTGTTATTTTCTCCAAGTTTTTACTGTTTTAATTCTTTTAGCTCCTATTTAATCAATTAACGTTAGATATTTCCTTTATTAGCCTACATTATACTAGTGAATTCATTGAATACATCGACAGAATCACGATGATTGCTTTTATGTTTTCTATCTCTTCACTGCACAAGTCGAACGGTTTTCGATCTCTTGAGTCTTCATATCGGCTCAGTGTCCAATAAATGGTTAACTTACCCTATTAAGGTGATGACACGTTTTAGACGACTTAGATTAGTTTCAATATGTTTCAAAATTACATAATAAACTCATGAAAACCAACTTCATAAACTATGAATCAATTTTTCTACCTCCGTTTAAAAAAGATTATACTTATACCCTTGGTCATGTCACACTAAACATCATAAAAATATTAATCAGTCTACTAAAAGCTACATAATTACATAGGGTATGTATACGATTAATAAACGTGATAAAAATATAATTAGATTTATTTGAGTCGTTATATCTTTGTTAGCACCCTTTGTCGCTTTCTTGTTTACATCTCTGCTATTTTAGTAACTTTGTTTACAAGTAATCAGAATTGTAAATTTTTCCATAAAAATTAATAAACACATGAAAAAAATCTAGGAATGAAGTTTTTAATTTAAGTAATTAAATCAACATTATTCCCATTTTCCTTCAATTTAAATTATAAATGTTTCAAAACAAACCCATCCTTTTAATAATATTAGGTGATAGACAGAGGGAGTTTTTTTTACTGTGTCCTGTTTACCTACGACCACACCAGAGAATCTACCAAAACAAAACGATGTATGATTTACAGTAATAATACTAAGCTGAAAAGGCATTTATATTTATAAACTTTTTATCGGCTGTTGATATGGATAAAGTAGCTTTCTATTTTGTCAATAAATATTTGCTGGATGGAGTAGAAAATTGATATGTAATATTTATACATGCGCTAAAATATTATTTATTTTTATTTTTATATAAACATACGAATGTATCCCTTCTATAGTTTATTTCCCGATCTAGACGTAGGATGGTTTACATACATCCCAAAGGAAATTCCCTTTCTGATATGATTTACACAAACGTTCGCACTATAATTCAACCATTTTTCTACATGGCACGAAATTAAACATAAATTAAATGCTACGTTTTAATGGACATCAAACAAGAAACTTAAATAGTTAATTAGGAGTGGCTTATAATTATAATGAAATAAAATGTTTTTTTATGTAATGTAATTTTTGCACCAACATTAATTTAGCCAAACATCACCTATAGATAATTTATTTATGTAATAGCAAATTGTGCCTGAATGTAACAAATATCTTTTCCTTTGAGTTCGCCTCTTCTCGCTCGATTATAAATAGAATGGAGGAGGTTTTACCGAGTTGTAGGGCATTTTCAACTATCAAACAATATTTACAACCTTTAATTTGCGTTCTATTTGTTTTACAGGATAATAGAAGACGCTGGAATTGAAGTATTAAAGCGAGACGCCTTATTACCATACGCAAAAACGCTACAAGAATTGTAAGTCCATTAAAATTTATCGCACAAATTTATTAACACATCGATTATTAGGTCAGCTAATTCGTTACTACACCATAAATCGTAATTAAACTTTTCAGACAATTCCACTTCGCGGTTATTGTCAAATATAAACATTCGTGCTGTTTTATTGCACATTTAAGAGACAATAAAATCATTTTAATGGTCATTTAGAAAATTTTCAGATGGTTTAAAAATATGTTCAGAGAAAATTTGCATTCAGAGCTTTTATCGCTGTGTAGTATAAATTAATTTATGTTCTAAAATACAATCTATTGTGTGAATAAAAATAGCGTACGATGAAAATGTCGTGACGTAACAATGATATTTTTATTTGTTGAATAAACTATTATGCATCTAAATAGATTATGACGAAATTCTATTATACACACCAAAGCTAAGCTTCCAAATCGTTTATGTAAACATAAACAAAGGATGAATATTCTTTTGTATACATGAAAATATTGTTGTTTCCAAATACGTCCCGAAAATTTAATAAATAACGGCAATAAAATCTATAATTAAATATTTGCCTTCATATATTTCAACAAAATTAAAAATGTAAATGTTTGCAGAGCTTTATTTACATGTTTATTGCATAAAATTAATTCTAAATTATTGCTTATTATTTAATATAATCTCTAAATGTAATAAACATTAGTATTTATAGCAATATTATTACAAGAGAATTGACAATGATAGGTTTCAAATGTTTTATCAAAAACATTATCAACGTTACATTTCCAATTTAATACAATATATAAAAAAAATGATCGTTATTATTTTTGATTTAAACAAAACAGTTGCTTCTTAAAATTTACTCTCCTAGTATCTTCTAAAATAAATAATTAAAAAAATAGAAATTGTATTAAAAAATGGAAAACAAAGTATTATAACAATATTTTTTTTATATTGTGGAACAAGCATATTTTAGGACAATGCCGTTGACGCAAATACCTTCATGTGTATTTGCACTGCAACTCACTGCTATTTTACATGTACATATCTATAAATCCAGCTGAAATTAACCGGCAAAAATTAATTCTACTTTCCGGTACTCCATTTTAGAGACAGAACACGTACTTTGTTTGGGAGTGGAACGCGTTCCAAAATTATTTCTTAGTAGCAAAAAGTTTTTTTCTCAGATTTTAGATTTTTGTTATGACGAACATCGAACTTTGGATTAAAATTCAATAAAATATATTTCATTTGCATTCTACAGTTTGTATGCATTAATTATAGTGTTTATTTTTATATTCTTCAATAGTTCTCAAATATCCAATTAAACACCAATGCCAATTACCTTTTGTCGCTTTTATGGCAAACACAGTAAAACCAACTTTATAATTTAATGTCAACGACCGAAAATGTATTGAATATATCTATAAATCAGCTGAAAATAAAAACTGGCAAAAACTAATTCTACTTTCCGGTGGTTTATTTTAGAGACAGAACGCGTTCCGGTAGTTTGTTTGGGAGAGGAACGCGTTCCAAAATTTTTTCTTGGTAGCAAAAAGGTTGGTTTCCCAGATTTTAGATTTTTGTTATGACTAACGTCTGAAACAAGATGCTATTATGCATTCTTTTTTTTATCAGATTATGAATTGCTTTTGGTATGTTTTCGCAATGATAGTAAATCACTGTTGCTTCGTTGTAATTTTAAACTTAGTCAAAATACAGCGAAATGTATACAGTGATTAAAATCAACCAACAATCAGTGGAAGTGTCACAGTCAATTCCTGGAAAATTAAAATTAATATTTTTATTATGATTATTATTATTATTTTTAGAAATATGCGTTCCGGCAAAACATATTTTAGCAGCGCACCATTACTCCTAAGTTATTAAAATATAGTTTTATAACAAATAATGTAATTTAAACAATTTATTTAAATATTTTATAGGAATTATGCAATAAGTAGAACGATGTTTAAGCAGTCAGAAAGCGCATGCAACATTTTTTGTCAAAACATTTGTGACAACTTTTCGACTAAACAATTTGCATTCAATGACATACACTCGCAATATTTCACCAGTTTTAAGTCCGCGACGCTTTTAAACGTGGTAAAAATTTTATATCAGCAATAAGATTAAATATATTTTATATTTTGCACAGCAATCGTAAATAATAAATAAATTCTATTAAATTTCATCCAATATTCAGGAAGCTTTAGTGAATTATTAGCTTCGGTATAATCAATATTATAGACTAACAATAAACATACCGAAAATGTCATTCCCAAAACGTAATATTAAGTATGATAGCTTTTTAACAATCAAATTAGTTAATTTATAGCTATTATTTCTTATTTGAGCCATTATATTTGAAAACAAAAATTTAAAAAAGTGGCGGTATAAGAGATAAATAGTTTCATTATTAAGAGTTGCGTTTATTTATCTTGTTTTCCGAAATATATCATTTGTATGATGATGAAGCAATAATTTTTAAATTTATTCAGACAGAAAAAATAATAATATTCAATCTGAAAAAATTCTACTATATGATCATTTAATATTAAAATTGAGCATATTTTCTAATGTCATATTATATATTATTTAAGTAATATATCAAAAAAATAATAACCAAAATTTTAATATTCATTCGTGGCAATAACATTGTAATATTGTATGGCAAAACTGATATTAACCATGTAGCGAAACAACCTAAATTAAATTAAACTAGATAAAATAGCAATAGTATAGTGGTGTATATGCATATATTTTAGTATTTGATGTTTACCTATTGTTATTATTAGAAAATTTACGTAAAAGTTCATGAATCTAAACTTTGAACTTTAAATTAAAATATTGTATTTACATTACCCCAACATTATTTAATTAAAATATATTATATTATTATATTAGTACAATTTGCATTCTGTAGTTTGTATGTATTAATTAGTATTTATTTTGAAATTTTTCAAAAGGTTTCAAATATCCGATTACCTTTTATCGTTTTTATAATGAACACAACAAAACAAACTTTATAATTATTAATGTGAATGACCGAAAATGTATTGAATTTATATTTTTGTAGTAATTCAATCAATTGTAGTATATAATTTTAACAAAAGGTTACTGGTTCAAAAAGCACGAATATCATCAGTGCGAAATTGAATTTTATATTTACATCTTGTATGTGAACAACTACAACATTTCAGAATAAACACGCTATTTATATAGCAAATATTTCATATTACACGATTTTAATATAAAATGCCATTAACTAAATATATTAAATTGTAAAATATGTAGGTATATAGAATAATAATTAAAATATAACGGTTAATTTAAAAAGTTATCTTTATGAAACAAAAAAGTCACAAACAACTTTACGCTACATTAATAATATCACCTAAAAAATAATGCCTTTGTGATATATTTTTAGGTAATTAATTTTTGATGTGTAACAAACTTTGCTTTTACTAATTAATAAAAGTTTATTGTAATAGATAGAAATATCAATTGAATGGAAAATTTTTATGAAGTACGTGTGTTGTCAATTAATATCTATAAATAATATTATAGATATAGATTTTTGTAGGTTTAATTAAATTGATTGCCATATAGTTTCTATTTCTGGATTTTTATTATTTGTATCTGATACGTGCTATTTATTTTGTCACCCGCCTTAATTAATTTCACAAGAGGCATTATTATACTAATTTTCTATATTTGCTTAAAAAATTGCTGCGAATTTATCATTCGCAAGCAGGAAATTGAGAAGGATTTTCTTAGCGCACAATTCTGAATAATAAATTCGAAATTATTATTAATCAAAATACAATTGCGGTGTTTTAGCAAATTTATTCAAAACAATAACACGTACGCTAATAAGTAAAATAAATTAACCTATTTATACTGCTTAAAATTTAGCTAATTTAACAAGAAAACCGTCAACTGTATGAAACTAAATTAGCTCTATTGTGTTCCTGTTTTACTAATCCAAGATTGAATTAAAGATTTTACTTTCTAATAATAGTTTTACAGAAATTTTATTATATGTAGAGTATTATATTCATGTACTTGGAAAATATTAAAGATGTAAAGAAAATGAAAAAAGTAAAACTTACCAAAATGTTTTTAGTTTACATTAAATTAACAAAATTATAATATATTCCAAAATAACATAACTAACATAAAATATAGCATAACAAACCATTAATGATTTTATAATATGAATATGTCATTTTTTAAATTATGTTGTTGTTATCGCAATAATTTTATTTAATTAGCATTTCTCACAATTATAATTTAATGTGTTATTTAATTTTATTGTCATAATCTTTAAATTAAATGCAAACAATGTAAAAAATTATATAATAAACCATTTTTCGTAACTATTAAATGTCCTCTCTTACACTGAATGAAGCATTTGCGTTCTTAACAAATCAAATTCTTTGTATAAAATATAAAATAAAATAAATAAACCATAAATAACTATTTCGAATTTTAAATGGTCTTGTGACTTTTAGGGCATCTTATATAAATATTTAAACAAGTACGAGTATAGCAAGATTTTTAAGCAAAGTGTTTAAAAGTTCTTTTCTTCTTGAATAAGCAATTAATGCTTTAAGAAAAGTTAACAACTAAATTCTTAAATTTTATTTAATCTTTTTGTGTTTATTTTATTTTAAAATCTTTATTTAAATAAGCACTTAATAGAGTTTAGAGCTTGTAATTTTAACTTGACATTTCGCTCATTAACTAGTATATAATATTATAATTCAGTAATTTATTATTCTTTGATATCAAAGAAAAACTTCTTATGCGTTTTTCTTAATTAAATCGCTTTGAAGGGTGTTACGAAACTAAAACTTATGAAAACTAAGAATGCTGTTGATACTTCACTCAAAATCGTTTGCGCACCGTATTTTGTTGAAAAAATATGAATGCGCGACTTATTTGAGTGCAAGATAAAATATTACAATTACATTTAAAAAAAAGTTATAAATTACTTTTTTGAGCTACGGCAAAACTTCCACAAACTAGAAAAAAATTAAGTGCTCCGCAATAAAAAGTGCGCCGAAAGTTTTTTCTTGTTTGATGCGTGTGTAGACGATACACGTTAATAATTAATCAAAGATAAAATTTTTAATCGCAACTTTTACGCGTAATTAATTGCGCGCTTTTTTCCAGCGACATTGTTGTTGCTTGCAAATTTGCATGAATACATTAAATGAGAAATGACTATTTTATCTAACACCACGTTGTTAGGTAAACAAGACGCGTTATCATAATATGCCTTCAGCGCACATACAACACGCCAATTAATTATTTACATTTTTTAATTTTTAATTAATCGCTAGCGTGCATGTAACAATCTCGTTGTGTTTCAACACCGTCGATTTCATTTTCACGTTTTCTGCATTTCAGGAATCTGGTTAATCTCGAAAAGTTCTACTATTTCGATTCGGGCGTTTTTAAGAGCTTGATCGAACTGCGAACGATGTAAGTAGACAGATATTTAAAGTTTTAGCTGCTGGATGCAAAACTATGATAATGATAAATGATGTGAGTGGAGATTTACTCCGGGAATAGGATCAAAGTTTTGTGTAGTGTATTTTTTTCGCAAGCTGCTTGTCGTTTAAATGAAATGTAATAATCCTGCAGTTCAATATTGTTGTGTCAAACGTATCAATATTGACTTAAAGAGTCTCATTTATCCTAGCGCAACAACAATAATTACAGCAATTTGTCAACGGTGAAAACACAGCACGGAAATCGTCGAAAAGTTTGCGAACGATAATTAAAAACCTACCCCTTTCCAGCAACTTGCGAAAAATTCATTAATCTCGCATCGGTTTTGTTATAATGTGACAAACTTTTATGGTGATTTACGCACACAAAAGCGTAATGGTGGTAATAATAACTGCATATTTCTATATTAAAGCAGTAATAAAAAAGCGCTTGTAAATTTTGTTTATTACCAGTAATTAAATTGTTTCACTTAGTTTAGGCTAATTTTTAATGCTTAATAATCAAAGCTTTATATCCTGGTTTTTCTTAAGTGTATGCTAGAAATTGGCTAGATGCACTTTTAATGTATTCCTATAAACTTCGTTACATCATCTGAGGTTGCATCAAAAAGTAAACTATAAAAAGTTAAATTAGGTTTTCGGTTCCTCGCATCAAATTTATTATAAAAATTACTTGTACATTCACCAAACTATTTTCTGTAATTAAATTTTGACGTATATTAAAATAACTTGGTCAGAACTAATCTGTAGGTCGCGACATACAGAGATTGCCCATCGCTAAAGGGCAATAATCATCGAAAAGAAGAAATTTAGAAGCTCCATCAGTCATAATGTGCTTAATAACTATAAATATTGTAGGTACAATAAATAAACAAATCACACAAAAATTTCTACATTATTAAAAGAAGAATATATGCGTTGTTTTAAGGTATAACAAGCGATAATCTGATTTTAGTTTTGGATCAAAAAATGGCATAATAATCGGCGTTTTCGATTTTGATTCGTTAATATATTCCAAACTTTTTTAAGATGATCTATAAACGTTTAATATTAGTTCAGAATATTCATTATTATTACAAAAATATTGCCCTTTTCACCTATTTAATATTTTGAATTCTGTCATTTCTAAATTTAAAATCCAAAACTTGGACCGTTAATATTGGACGTAAGAAATCGTAAAGTCCCAACATTTCAGGAACCGCAAACATGAACATTTTTATGCACACTACATGTATGTAGTATATATATATGTAATCGCAAAAAGTCGTGTTTTTTATGGATTTTCACCTAATTAGTATATAGTGTGGATTTTTATGTACACTACATCCACACTACATGCACATTATATACTAAATCGCAAACAATATGGTTTTCACTTGTTTTATCCAACTTAGTATGTGTACTTCATGTAGAATTCCATTTAACAATTTTTAAAGACTCGTTTATTATTTATGACATTTTTCTGAGGAATCGTTCAATAATACTCAAGTGGTAATAGTATATTTAGAATAGACTACACCTTTATGTACCTATATTTTACACACTACTAATATTAATTTTATTTGTATTATAATTCTGAAATAATTTATCAATTTATTCAGATTAGTTATTAATTACCAATATTGCTACATCTAATAAATTAATTATAAATCTGTTTTACACAAGCAACCAAAAATAATAAAGTTTAATGTTAATTTTTGTTCATACAAAGTAGCTTTAATCATAATGGAATATAATAATTAAATGATGCTTTATTACCACCCACCATATATGCATCTAAGTAGATTATATATTTAAAATAATTCTAGCACTCAGTTAAATTATTAATTAGATATAAACATAGAAATTTGTTTTTAAAGATTAAATTTTTCATTTAAAAGATTTAAAATTTGCAATTTGCAAATATTTTAACATTCTAATAAAAAAATTATAATTTTATTCTTTTGTTGTTGTTGTTGTTGATTCCATTAAAATTTTCACTTTCCATGCTATCACAAACATTATTTTTTTTTTAATAATAAAGCGCCAAGAATATTTCTTTGTGCGCGTATGTATTGTGTATGTACTTTGGAGGAATTTCTAATTTTTCTCCTCCTTTGCAGATATATTCATCGCGCTCCGAAGCTATTAAAAATCCAACCAGACGTTTTCAGCGTCTCACTGCCACATCTGAAAGTGCTGTAAGTCTAAATTCCATCAATAACAAACACAACACCGCACGCTTTGCATATGAAATGGAAATTTTGAGTATCATATAACGCACATTATTTGACATGTCAAATTACACAACAACAAAAAAGAAAACTACACTATGAATTTAATTTCAGACGCATAGTCAGCACCGGGCTGGAAGAGATGCCGAACCTGAACAATCTATCGGCGTACGCAGTTCTACACATGTTGTAAGTCTTGTTCAATCTGGCTAAAATTTTGATATTTAAAATAAAATTGATTCGAATTTAATCACTCACGCTGGTAACACGTTGCCTATACACCCACAGTCTGAAAGCTTTTATAGATACAAAAGTCGTCAAAAGCCCTCGAATTGTGATACTAAACAAACAAGAACTAAATATATATACGTAAACTCGTATATACGTATGACGTTTTCCAATCATGTTTAATGTGTGTTAATAAAACGCGCCTTCGCTTTTTCTATTCGCTTTTTCTATTCTCTTTTTTACTTTTCCAACCACAATGGAATTTTGCGTATGTAGATTAACATTAAAATGTAAATTTTTCACCGTGTGCTATATTCGTGTTGATATAAGGCGTGTTATAATTTATATGATAAGTCACTCGCAATTTGATTACGATCATCTAGAATATAATTATTCAACCCTTGTCCGTTTAAATTATGCATTAATTACATCTAATCTATAATATGATTATTCTAATGAATCTTCTTTGCGCCAAAAAACAGTGCATTCTAGATAAAAACTATTATCTACACTTCATTAACAATATCATTTACATGTATAATCAACTATAATATTAGTAAGAGCTTCACTAGAAAATGCCGATGAGCTTCTTAATCAGCTATTAGCGTAGCTTCAGTTAAAATAAAATTTACTATTTATTAGGCAATTGGATTTATCTTTCATATGAAATTGCACTTTCTCTATAAGTTAGTTTCTAAAGATTATGAAATATTCCTAGAAATATTAAAATTTTTCTCAAAAAGTGATGTGTATTTTTATAAATCTATTTTCTGATTTTCTAATCTATTGTATTAAATAATTATTCTAATAAATCTTCTTTGACCCAAAAACAGTGCACTAAAAAACTATTATTCATTGCTTATTATAACTAACGAAAAAAAATACGATAAGCGATAATTACAATTCATAGACTATTGACAATTCATTAACAATAACATTTACATGTATAATTAATTATAATAATTGTAAGAGCTTCATTATAAAATGCTGATGAACTTTTTAATCAGCTATTAGCGTGGCTTTACTTAAAGTAAAATTTACTGTTTATAAGACAGACAATTGAATTTTTCTTTCATTAGAAATCGCACTTTCTTTATAATCTTATTTATAAAAATTGAACAATATACTTAGATATATTCTAAATTTTCCCAAAAAATAATGTGTATTTTTATTATTTATTTTCCAATTTTCTAATCTATGATATGATAATTCTAATGAATCTTATTTGTAACCAAAAACCAGTGTATTCGAGATAAAAAACTATTATCTACATTCTACACTTCATTACGTACAATGACTAAAGGGAAAAAATAGGATAAGCGATAATTACAATCCATCGGCTATTGGCATTTCATTAACAACAGTGACATTTACATGTAATTAATTATGATAATTGTAAGAGCTTCACTGTAAAATACCGATCATCTTCATAATCAGTTTTCAGTAAAGCTTTCGTTAAAGTAAAATTTCCTGTTTATAAGACAATTGGATTTTTATTTCATTAGAAATTGCATTTTCCCAAAAAGGGATAGGTATTTTTTTATAAATATATTTTCTGATTTTTTAATCTATTATATAATTATTTGAATAAATCTTGTTTGCCCCAAAAATAGTGCACTGAAAAAAAAACTATCATCTACTCTTCAATAACTCTTAATGAATAACGAAAAAAGTTAGGATAAGCGATAATTACAATCTATAGGCTATTGAGATTTCGATAACAATTATATAATTATTTTTTATATGTATAATTAATTACGATAATTATAAGTTTTCATTCGAGCTTTCGTTTAAGTAAAATTCACTGTTTATAAGACAATTAGGTTTATCTTTCGTTAAAAATTGCACTTTTTCTATAATCTTGTTTCTAAATATTCAACAAAATTGTTAGAAATAATCTCAATTTTCTCAAAAAGTGATGTGCATTGTCATGTTTTTATAAATCTATCATCTGATTAGCTTTAATAAAATTAAATAATTTTTTTTAATTAGAGCGTCCTTTGAAGCTGTTATAGTTCTAATATCAATCTTTACAAAAAAAACTGTCAATATCAATTTTGAAACAATTAATTTTGCAATTTTTCGCAAAAGAGTGTTTTAAAAAATATTATGTTTCGGCTTTGAGTTAAAATGTAGGAGTAGCTTTCAATTAAAAAAAAACTTTTTTGAGAAATCCTAGAAATAGCTTAAACCAAGAATAAACTTTTGTTAAAGCGCGACACTTTGGTGGATTCTTGGAGTATAAAGTTGTGTTAATTTGCTATACAAGGTGCATCGGTCGACTCTCGCTCGAACTTGAACAAACTATCGAAAGTTATCGAAACTATTTTCAATCACACGCACCAAAATTATTATTAGTGTGCCACAAAATTTTGAGATTAAAGTGTATCGTGACGGAAAAATCGCTTACTCACCTCTTATTATTCCATATTCCCTAAAACAAAACAATGTATATTAGAAAAACGAATCACAAATTGTCATTTTAAATGAAGTAGTAAAATTATTAAATTAAACTAAGCGGATTTAGGAATCTAATTGTCATTTTATTTAATTAATGATTTAATTATCTAATCTTTGAGATTTAATTGAGTATGTGAGTAGTATTTAAAATAAAAATGTCTGATTGATTCGATTTTTTTTGTATTTACCAAAAATCTTTTTTATAGGGATTTGGAGCACAATCGCATACAACATATTGGATCACATCAAATCAGCAAAGTTAAAGCAGAACAATTGTAAGTGAAAAGCAAATAACAAAAATCTTTTAAAAAATCCGTCCGTCTCCTTTATTTTTACGTCTCACTGTTTGAAACTTTTGAGTTTCTTTTATCAGTTTTTCGGCTTGGATTTATTACAGTAATTACACATCAAACGAAAGATTAGCTTAAATCAACTTTTATTTGTTGCGGTCCAAACTGTCGTTGTTGATAATTCCCAAGCTCGAATAAGTGGATCGTGCAAGCTTTTTAGCATAATAGAAAGCGAGTTTGATTGACTGGCTCATAAAATGCAATGCTTTTCAAACACTCACTTTTCAAACACTCATCGGCGTTTTGCTTCGAAGAAAAAATGCTATCTCGCATTTAATATAACGTTTATGCATGCATAAGCTGTTCCACTAAATTGCGTCATATTTATTATTCTTGAATAGATTGTTGAATTACAACGAGCTGCATACAATCGAGGAGGCGGCATTTAATGGTTCAGAAATTGCAAAAATGTAAGTTATTTGTTTGTCTAGCATCTAAAAATTGTTTCCTGATAAAATGAAATTCTATATATAAATATTTATATTAGAAATTCGCGTAAATGTAATTTTATCATCTGGAGATGTCTCGGGTGTTGCATTTCGAAGTATTTATAAAAGCTTGTTAAACATTTAAAAGAATTTCTATTGTTTAACAACTAGTAGAAAATAGCGGCATCAAAACTGATTTAAACAAAATTTTGCTAATGATCATAAAATATACAAATATATATTTACAGTAAAGCTTTATTAAAGACACGCATACATTTTTCAATATTTTTTAATATATTACTACCTCTGTTCCGAAATAAGTGAGCCTTTTCAGTTTTTCCTATAAATTGTTAAACTTAGAAGGAATTTGTTATCAGAAACATAATGTACTGGACTAATGAACGCAAAATTATCATATTACATGTTTTTTTGATAATAATTGTTAGTAAGAATAATGTTTTAGATAGAGAAAGGTAAGAAACCATTCTAAAATTGCTAAATTATTACTTGACTGTGCCTTTGTATTTTTTTGCTTTAAAAACATTATCAAGTTACCATTCCAATCGAAGTAAAGTAGAAGTAAAATGGAAAAAAAATCTTAGTGATTTTATATACTTCTATATAAAAGACTGTTACTTCTATAATATTTGTTTTAATAA